>JAUYWI010098375.1:0-11719 GCA_034780595.1 Parotoplana pacifica | reverse complement strand
GAGTAATAATAAAGAAACAGGTATACTTTCATAAAAATATACCACTTATCTATATTACTCGCAAATGATAGCCCAGGACAGCTGTTTCGGCCGTGTTGGGCCTCATCAGCTAGGCATAATCATTGCCTAAATAATATAAAATGTTCGTATATCTCATATCAAAGCATAGAAGTGAAGAAAATTTGCCAATTTTGAATAAGAAGAGAAAAAGAAGAAGCTATTGACAAAAAGTACTTTGAAGCCTGTTTCCTTATTAAAGGGCACTCACGCTGTCAAAGCAGGTCCTGGCCAAATAATGTGGTAACTTCTTGGACACCCTGTAATACGATCATTTTTGACATATAAAATATCATAACTTTTGTTCTGGTGGTATATATTTTTTATGAAATTTTCTACAGTTAAAATATAAAGAATATTAAGAATATTTAAAAAAATGTTTTCAGATGGTACCCTATGGACAAAATCAATATAAAAAGAACGGAATATACACTAACGAGCATAAATAGTGGCGTAGCTTGGTATAGATTTTAGCTTGCAAGGCAAGTCATAATAATTAAAAATAGATCACGAAATATCCGCTCACACACCATCTATAGAAAAGTTTATTAGCGTTAAAAATAGATCATGTAAATTCCTAAAATGAGTTTAGATTTATTGAGTTATTTCAGAAGTTCAATTTCATTCCTTTCTCACTAAATCGTATATAAACATAAAAATTTGGACTACGCCACTCTTTTTGCTTATTAGTGTATGTTATACAATAGAGTGCTCACAATGTATCTACCAAATTTTAACCAATAATCAACATTTGACTTCCAAATCATTTTTTTTCTTAAAAAGTCCATTTTGGCCAAACTTCATTTTTTCAAAGGTTCGACCGTTGACATATGGGGTTCCAACCAAAAACATTACACTGAAAGATCAAAAACAGAATATAGCACCTCATTGACAAATTTCATGAAAATAAATTTTGAAAAACCCCTAGCACATATTGGCATCTAGCTCAAAAACTTTAAATCTGATAAAGCTGAAAGGTTGGCTTTTGTGTCACCAATTTTTTTTTCATCAACCCTCTAAACTAGGTCACTATGGTTGGTGGTGGCTTCTCTTTGGTGGGCAATACTTTCTTTCTTTCAGGTGTTTGTGATGCTAGTTTCAATTTTTATGTTCTTGGGTACCGTTTGCCAAGGTGCGAAGGAGCTGATTATGGGCTTGGTGGTTATTGAGGCCAAGGTTGTTGGCTATCTCGGAGCCAACATATCTCCAGCTACGGTTGCTACTGGACTTTAATCTCTTCCTGCTGGTTCGGGTTGCTTAGAAGTACAGAGGGTCACTAATATCCCTTCTGAGAGCTTTCTCTTAGATGTTTCCTCTCACGCGGAATGGGTTCAAGTCTGGCTTCTACACGGAGGTCCTCAGTGTTGGTTTTCATAGGGCATCCAGTGATTATTCAGCAGGCGGCTGCATTTTGCACGTGTTCTAGCTTCTGGATGTGAGAGTCCGTTGTTGATGGTATCCAAGCCCCGGCGGCGTAGTTGACAGACACAGGATCTGATGTACGTAACGTAGGATATCTCTTTTGGCACCCCAGGTTCTGCCTGCTATAGCTTTGAGCTGTCTGATTCTTATGTTCATCTTTATCTGAATTTTCTTAGTGTGGTTTCCAAAGTTAAGGAGCCTCTCAAAAGAAATGTTGGGCTTCTGTTATTCGGTATTTCTTTATCTTTAATCTTGATTTTAATTTCGGTGTTGGCTTCTTTGGTCCATTGGGTGAGTAGGATGGTTTCGCACTTTTCTGGCGCCAGTTTCATCTTCCAGGTGTCTGCCGACTTGACAACGGCATTGGTGACCTTTTGCATCTTCCTAAAGGTCAGTGATCTAAATGATGAAAAGCAGGGGGGGATGACGCTCCTTTGGGGAAGGCCTTGTCTAAAGTTCCTGACTTTTGAGTGTATGTTATTGTAGCGCACTCTAGCACTCTAACGGTCAGCTAAAAATCGCCAGCACCAGTTTATGAGGCACTCAGGGATGTGCATCCTTTTCATCTTCAAGATCAGCTCTTTCCTCCAGACAGTATCGTACGCTCTTGCGAAGTCGTATAAAGTGACAAGAGTACGGGGTGCTGGCTTCTCCTGATTCCATGCATCTTGGGTGTCTTGTACGACTCTTGCGATATGGTCTTTTGTCGATCTTTGTGAGCGAAATCCCGCTAGTTCATGCGGGATGAGTCCTTCATTCTCGATCCACAAGGAAAGACGGTTTTGACGAGACGTTCCATAAGTTTTGCAGAGTGGACAGTGAGGCTGATCGGGTGGTACGATTTGATGTCTTCAGGGTTTTTTACCAGCCTTATGAGGATGGGGATGATGGTACCGCGTCTCCACGGGGTTGAGATCTGTGCAGTTTTCCAGAAGAGGTTCATTATGTTGAGTAGTGTTTTCCTTCCATGTTCTCCGAATTGCTGGATCTTTTGGCTGGTATCCCATCTTGGCCTTCCGCTTTACCTCTAGGGAGGTGGGAGATTCCCTTGTTGAATTCATTCTCGCTGAATGGGCAGCAAATATTGGTTTTTGCGTTGTTGCACGTGGCGTACCTGGGGAGCTTCCTTTGATTGATTTCAGCTTTGACTTCTTTGTCTCTGTTTCGGTCATTTCTAAGCCTGCTCACATCAGCATATTCTTTGATAAATGCATTAGCTTTTTCCTGGTTGGTATTTAGAATCTTGATGCATCTATTCTTGGTGACTACCAGAGGGGTTCCGGGGTTTGGTTTATTTGCCTAACCGTCCATAATTTTGATGATGTTCCATAATGTTTTGGTTTCCGTCTTACTAGAGAGCTCTTCTTCGATGAACTTACGCCAGCTTTCCTTTTTTGTATGCTCAATTATTTCTCTTGCCCTCTGAGCGGTGTGGAGCCACTCCTCTGTTTTAGTGATTGAGATGTGAGCTTTAGTTGCCTTTTCGACTTCTTCATTCCACCAGGCCTTGGTTTCCTTTCTAGCTCCTCTAGGGATGGATTTAGCAGCGGCTTCAATGATCGCTTTGTTGAAGTCGCTGCAAAGCTTGTGGCAGAGGTGTTGATGTCTATCGCAGCAAGTTCACTTTCACTGATCTCCCGGAATTTGTTTCAGTTAACTTTCTTGAAACTTCACTTGGTTTGTCTGGTTGTGTTTCCGGCATTGGCATTTTTCCGATTTCCACGAGAATGGGTCCGTGATCGCTGCTCAATTTATTGATGGAAAGTATGATATTCTACCCACCCTTTATCAGAGGCGTATAACTCAGAGGTTTATCAGCCAAGGGCTAAGATATCAAAATGTATCAATGCAATCTTGTCGATCAAATAGATAGCTTTGTTAAAATTATTTTGTCACATTTTTTACAGTGATCTTTTGGTGGTTTTTGCAGGATTTGGTTTGTAGAAGGGGCTCGTATGAAAGGTGTACCAGTGCTGTTGATTTATATCTTCGTTATATTGTAAGTATTGGATCTTTCTAGCAAACAGAATTTCATACGTTTTTGCAATATTCTTCACGAATGGAAGAGTTATCTTAAAAGTTTACTTAATTTATTTGTAGATCTTATTTTCTTATCTCTTGGAAGAATTGATCAATGCATTAATTTATTCTAGTTGAAGTCCCAGCGAAAAATCAATAGGAAAAGACGAATTGAGAACGCCGTGTTCTGCAAACAACGTTTTATGAACTGTTATGTGCACACCAAATATCACTGGAAAACACCACCTTATTGGGACGGTGAGACAGAAATCTAAAAAATTTCTCATAGACCATTGGTGTTCAGTATCGACTAAATAAGATAGTTTAAAATGTGTATTGATAAAATATTGTAAATGAAGCATTTAAAAAATCATACTTCCCGTAAATGGATTGGGCTGAAATTTGAACGAAATTCGAGGAAACAGTTTTTTAGAAAATCAAAAAATTCATGATAGGGCCAAGCTATGTGCCGATGACGTCACTAGGTCCAAAACCTAAAGTTTGATTTTAAACTTAGTTTCTAGGTCCATTAGCTATTCAATAATACAAATCCATAAAAATAATTTTTGGGGGCAAGAAAAGCGATCTTTTTGGACTAAATCACTAAAATGTATCTAAAACGTCATATCTGAAACATCAGACGTATCTTGATCAAATTTAAGATTTAGCATAAGAAAGCAAGCTATTGGACATAATGCATTTGAAAATTGGATCCTTCAATTTTTTGGTTGCTGGTCCATGAGGGCCATCATTCTGGGGCAGGTCCCTAAAATTTTATTTTTTCAAAGAGATTTTCTTTCATAATTAAATGTCAATAAATGATTTCAAATAGTCTAAAATTAGTTTCTAGATCATTTTTAGTGGTATTGAAATGAATTCATTAACTAAACTTGGATTTCAGACCTGGTCTGATCCCAAATTCAGAGGACCTCAAATTCTGACTGGGGATAAAGTTATGGCTTTTTTAATTGGCACACTAATAACATATCAGACAAAGAAGAAATTTTTCAAATATGAAAAAATTCCAAAGAAATTGTTATATTTTATTAGGAAATTAAATCAAACCCTTTTCATTAGGGTCCATCTTGACACTATCTTGACAATATTTATTTAGAAATTTTTCTAAACACTGAAATTTAAGAAAAAATCTATTCGGCAGAACATTTTAATTCAAAGATGTCGAGGTGACACACTTTATGTTACTTGGTGGACAGGGTTCCGAAAGTGCTCAGGGACTAGACAACCCACCTCCGACTCGCCTGATGGGAGCCCAAGGGCCATGAAGAGGTTTGTCATTTGTCGGTTAAAGTGTTGCGCCCCCCGTGGTGACCGATGGATACTGGCGTGTGGAGCTTGCGAAATGCACACACTTTCCTGGGTCACGGGTTTAAGGGCTCTTGACGCTGTGATCGGCTACCGATGGGTCCAGAAATAAAGAAGAAGAAGAAGAAGGTGATGAGGATGACTATGGATAAATATTTTTGGCGAACCATGATCAAGCAGGGAACTTGATGATGACGATATTCAAAATCGCTTTAAATAATTTGGTAAAAATAATATTGATCTAAAATTATTTTATCTTCAAATTCTGATAAAAAATGAATATTTCATTGGCATGCTTGAACTTTGGCATACTTATGTATTTTCTGCTATGTTATTAGCCTTGTCAATGTAAAATTTCACAGCTTTAGTCAAGGTGCCACTGATTTTGGAACCGGACCCGGCCAACACGTTAAAAATGAATTATTTCAAATTCAATTTTAGTGAATAAAATCATTCCAAAGCCACTAGAAATGACCTAGAAACTAATAATAAGCCAATTAATACAGATCCATAAATATTTTTTGAAAAATTATTGATTATTAATTAAATCTATCTGAAATCAAAACGAAGCGTCCTATCTTGTTCAAATTTGAGATTTTGAATTAGGAAGGCATATTTATGTATACACTGAGGGTTTTAAAATATTGATTTTTTGTAATCAGGCTGCAACATCAACAATTTTTTAATCTACCATAATGATTTCTTTAAATTTCACTGGTTTATGTAGTAGTACCTGTGTTCATCAACTGTGGAAATTTGATGAAGAAATATTGATCCAAAATAAAATTATGATTTTTTTAATCTTAGAAATTGGACCATATTTGTAAATCCTATATATTTATATAGGAAAAATGGAAAACCTTATTTCTTAATAAAATATGAACAGTTCATTGACACATCTATTTTTTATCTGGTATGTTGTAAGTGTGCCAGGTAAATAAGTAATAGCTTTTTCCAAAGCCTCATAGACCAGCAACCATGGAAATGAGGCTTCCAAGTTTCTAATACAATATTTTAATGGCTTCCTAATTCTAAATTTCAAATTTGAATAAGATAGGAGGTTTGTTTTGGATATTAAAGCTATTTTAGTGATTTTGACCAAAAAAACGATAATTAATCATGTTTTACAAAAACATTATGGATGTTTGTTACTGAGTGCCTAATACCTACACATCAAATTTATAGAAAATCGGACAAACTTTAATTTTTGGACCTGATGACGTCATCGGCCCCCTTGTGATTTATAAATCCGAAAAATTAATTCAATTATTACCATTTTGCAGCTATGATAAAGCGTAATAATTGAAATGTTATTTCGCTATGGTAACCTACATAAATGGGGTACTATTTTTAACTCAATATCTGTAACTTCAGAATTTCTAGTTGCAAGCAACGTTTTATTTCATTGAATAAATTTTATTTTTTACAGGTCCTGCTGTCTGTTTCTGTGGCAATAGTAATAACAATACATATTGGTGTTTGAGAACTATTAATAGCACACACAATTTCTTGTTTTGTCAATATGTCACTGGATATTTCTCATTTTATGACCTCAAATCTGATCCACATCAGGTATATGCTTATTTTGTTTCTTGTGAGGTTCTTCATTAGGAAGTTCATAATTTCATAATTTATTTTAAATAAAAATACTCAGTAAGTTGATCACGGTATTATACCTAATGTATTTTTCCCCAATTTTTGTCTTGAAATTTGCCTGAAATGTTAATATTTTGCTGTCGATTACTTGGGCATCTGAA
Organism: Parotoplana pacifica; assembly: GCA_034780595.1. Classification (NCBI taxonomy): domain Eukaryota; kingdom Metazoa; phylum Platyhelminthes; order Proseriata; family Otoplanidae; genus Parotoplana; species Parotoplana pacifica. Next base: position 5,141 of record JAUYWI010098375.1, on the reverse strand, counting down.
GAAATTATCCATACTCATAGACAGAAAATATTTAACTACTAATTTCGTTTAATAAATTTATGAAAAAATAATATTTTCTTATTTTAAAACTTCTTATCAATAGCTAGTAGATATTTAGTCAAGTAGTGCGCAATAGTTCTAATTTGGACGGAGTGGACCGGGTTTGAAAAGAATGTTACGATATATTCATCTGAAATCTAAAAGAAGTTTCAAGGTGTCCATTTTAAAATTCTATCTTTGTTCTAGATCTGTACTTAGATATCTCTATTCAGCCTATTTGGTCTATTTATTTAATTTTGAGATAAAAGTCGATTTTCATTGATTGTTGTAGTGGCCGTCCAGTCTATGAAAACAATAATTTTAAAATCCATTAAAATACATAAAGTCTAAAATTTGGAAGATTTCATCAACATATGAACATACGGTTGGCATATATAATTTTTTATTTTACTCAATAGCTCGTGTTATTACTTAAATGTTTGGTGCAAATAGTATGGTAATGACACAATTTTTTGGTTTACAGATGCTGTTTCATAAAAAGTCTAATTTATTTATTATTGTCTTTTGTGATGATTGTAACACGAATTTTAATTTAAATCTATTGATTTAATCTTTCTAACCATCTTTAATTCTTACAAATCTGCATATTTTGATGTTTTCTACCTTAGAATCGGCCCAGCTACATATAACAATTATTTTTGTTTATAAGTATTGGATCACAATATGTTTGGAGATATAAATAATTTAAGGCCATTTTACCATCTAATGAACTCTATTCACAATCCACAGTTGCCTTTCCCTATTACGGAGTATCTCTTTAAAAAATAGAAAGACTAGCTGTGTAGATTATACTCTTTACAATGTAAAGAACAATATTATAATTGTGTGTAATTATATTTTAGTTTAAGAATATTGTAGCTACTCTGTCTTCTGGAATATTCAAGCAATTGAAGGATTCATTGAACAAATACAAAGATTGTAAAGAATCTGATTCGTGCTCTCCTGTAGTTAAAGGTGAACATATTTTTTTAAATTATTAGTAAATTTCCAACATAATAATTTTGTCTCACCCTCCCCCCCCCCTATGGTCACTGGATGGTCCTATGAAAAATAAACTTGGCCAAAATTAGAAAAATTCACTTCTTACAAAAAATTAAATCCTGAAGTCAAAAAATGACTTTTGAGATGGTGGAATCATTACGTTTATACCAATTCCTTATATAACAAATGTAATAGCTACTGTTGCTTGAAGAACCAATATAACAAATAATAAAAAAATATCACAATAATTGTGATATTTTTTTATTATTTGTTATATTGGTTCTAATAACTTTTCTTATAATAACCACAATTATTGTGGTTATTATAAGAAAAGTTATTAGAAACAATTAAATTACTGCAGTTTTTACTAAATCTGTTGATTAAAATAGATACTGTTTCGGGAAAATTGATTGTATTATAAGTGATAGAATGTGGTGTAACAATTTGACAATTATTACAAAATCTATCATTGTAATTGTGGTGATACTGTCAATATCATGAATTTGTTTGATGATGTAATTAAAGTGATCATCACTAGCCAAATAGGAATAACAATTGCAGCAAATGTATGTAGTTTCAGAAAGACCATTAAAATTAATAAATTCACTATTGTTTTCACTAATGATTTTAAGTAAAGCTTCATGAATATTTTGTTGATCTGTAGTAACATCATTGATAAAACTTAACCTGATAGAACTATTAATATTTGAACTATTGGTAAGAAGAGAAATAAATTCATTGTTGGAATTTAAATAACCATTGATATTAAGAAAGTTGAATATTTGGATTAAACTATTTAAATATCAAGTATTACTTAAATTGTGTAAACCATTTGGAGTATTGTGACAAAAGGAACTATCAACTGTGGCAGAACTAACAGCATTAACAGAACTGCTAGCTTCAGAATTATAAGGAATAGGATAATGAAAAGATTTTTATAAATTCAGAATTACTATTAGTCTTAGAATTTGGAATATTATGTTAAATATTATGAAAATGTCAAATTTAATTTCTTAATAAAATGTTATAATTAATTCTTTAGAATTCCTAGTCTTTATGTGACATGTAATTAGTTTGACAAGTAAAACAGTCAGCAGTTTTATCTACAGTTAACAATTGTCATCCACCAATTTTGAGATCAGACACCAGACACGTTAAAAATCAAATTTTCTTAAATTCTATTTTAGAAAATAAATTCATTCCAAAGCTAGAAACTAATATTAAACCATTTAAATCAATTTAGAGTAATACATTGATCATAATCATCACTGTAGAGAAATTTTTTCTGGACTGACCCTTGTATGGTGGCCAGTCCAGTGGGTTTTGATGTCTATATGCTAGGTTTGAAACAAATAGGATGGTTGTATTTGATTTTAGAAGCACTTATGTAATTTTGATAAAAAATCAATAATATTTTGAAAAATGCCAATTCAAATATAAACTATTTTACTCAAAGACCTTGGGAAGTATGCAAACTAGAAAATGTCAAATTTGCTGACTTGATAGTGTCATATGGCTGCTAACTTTGGCCCAGTATTGTTATTTTAAATGTGAATCTTCCTCACTTGTCATGGGGCAAGTGTGTGCCAAATCGGTCCATGGGAAGTACGTTAGTTTAGAGGGGGTGGAAACGGTACCTCCCAAAGTCTACCCAGGGTTAACCTGCATTCAAAAACCGGATATTCTACCTATAGTAAAAATGTATTTTTTGTTTTAGACGGTGCTGATAGTGATTTTCATTCGTGGACTGTGACCTGATATGTGACTGACGGTGCTCCGATACAAATATGAACTTGTATCAGTTTATTTGTGCTTTTAATTATTATATATTTTACTAATTCTTTGGTCTCTGTAAACAAATTAATTCCAAACTTCATTCACTAAAATATTTTTTTTATACTATTATGTATGTTCCTATGGGTGTGGTCGAACGATCTGTTTATATACTTTTGTAGCAAGTACCGCTAAACGGACTTATTCTAGTGGTAGAAAATAATGATAGAATGAATACATTGCATAGAAAAACACTTGTTACTCACACTGTGATTATGAGCCATCACATAAAACAATTGATTTTCACACATTCCAGATTATGGTTTACAACCTTTATTTACCAGAAGAATTACTACAATGACACAATTGCTTAATTTTGTTAGTGATAAATTTTTTTAAATTATAACATATAAAATATGTTGCTTTTTTGGGTCCTTTTAATTTTTCGTTCACGTTCTGTATATTACTTTTTTTAGCCCTATGATATTTTTTTTTGGTTGTGACTTTTTAAATTGACGAAATTTTGTTTTCTATTTTTTATGTTAATATTGTAATTTATATGCCTTTTTAAATACACTTAGTTTGCAATTTTGAAATTCGAATTATGATTATGACTAATTATAAGACAAATAAGTTGAGTATTAGTAAAATTTGAGGCATTGCTGACGAAAAGTCTGTATAGTTACAATAAAAATTAATTTATCTATGTTGACCTACTTCAATTATAGAAAAATTAAGAATACAAGTATGCTCAACTTACCGAGATTTCAAATAAAAATATTTACAGATGGTAATGCACGTACTAAAATCAAAGTCTGATATACAACATTTATTTTGTTATTTGAATCAAAATATCAATAGATATCAAAGTTATTCATTGACAGCTTTCTTTTTATGAATAATATAGAAATTTTGATAGTTTATTAGCGTTTGAATCGATTATACAGGAGGAATAAATAAGACATGTAAAAGGGTCCGATCTGCCACGGTTTACCCTAATACATTATTAATATACATACTTATTATGTATAACATCTCATTTTGATTCTTTTTTAAACGAAATTTAATATCTAGATCAATTTTGGGTAACAAGCTATTTTTACCAATATGACGGCCGTTCTATACTTTCTCTTAGTAATTATGCTGGAGACGCCAAAATTACATAATAACAAGAAGTTTTTTACAACTACATCTCATAAACAATGCTTTTATGGGTATATGTCCTATAAATACCTTAATTACGAGATATGAACTTTCTTCTAATACATTTTCCACAACTGATGCTAGGCAATGTAACAAATATTTTTTTACATAACTATCATTATAAATATTTAATATCTACATGTCGACCTTACCAATGTATATAATATGACTACATTTGCAAAATAACCACAAATTATGTATATAAATTCATTACAAAAAGAATTGAAATTAAAGACCAAAACGTCAAAAGTGTGTGAGCTTAAACCCTAAAATTAGTGAAATCATTTTTGAAATTAAAAATTTAAGCAAACATGACCATTAGCTTACTAACGTATTTATTAAAATAATTGACCAATAATAAAATGACCAAAAGTCCAAAATTATATAATATTTCGTAAATTCAGATTAAAACAAAAGATATTCCTAGCTGAATCACTGCTTAGCAAAAATATCCAAAATCTTATATTAATTTTTGTTTTGAAGTTTTATCAGTTATTTAATATAATGAGACGCTAACATGTCTATAATTATTATTAAACGCTAACTTATTTATTATTTAATAATATTTTAAATATAATAACAAAAATTAATTGACTTTCGTTTATGACAACCCCGGACAAGTAAATTTTTGTTTCGATTTTGGCTATGACTTATCTGTTAAATAGAAAACAGGTATGTATCCAAAAGATTGATATTGCGAAAATCTTTGCGCTTTCAATTCATTTTAAAACACGAGCAAAATTATTTTCCAACCCTAAAGCCTAATATTCATCTTTCAATCAAGTTTTCATCTAATTCTAAATTTAGAGCATTTGATACCATCTTTACTTAATAGAACCCCCCGGGTTCTATTTCATTTTGACACTCAAACCCAGGTTGTATTAGAGGCTCGGGTTCTATTAGAGACCCGGGTTATATTAAAATAGAAATGAACAACTTTTTAAAGAATTAAACGTATACTTACAACCAAGATGTATAACCAAGAAAACTTATAAACACAGGTGAAAGGCATGAGAATCTATTGAAAGCAAGTGTAATTTTGGTGTCCCATTTTTAACAGCACTGTAGTTAACAACTCTACTACCTAGGTACCTATACTGTCATTGAATTTAATTACTAGGTAG
>JAUYWI010098364.1:0-11721 GCA_034780595.1 Parotoplana pacifica | reverse complement strand
ATAGGTCATATACACTCTTTTCAGGGTGACTTCGCGGGCACCCCAGCCTTTCGAGCTCAGCGCAGCTAGTTGGTTGAATCTTTTACCAGCTTTTTTCTTAGTACTGTCAGCCTGGGCCTTGAAATGGAGCAATCTGTCTAGGGTCACTCCTAGAAAGGTGACTTGTTTGCTCGTTTTAATAGTTTCATTATTGATCATGATGGGGATATCGCGCTTGGCTTCCTTCGATTATTACTCTTAACTATTCACCCTTAAATATCTTTGGTTAGGCGATCGAATAATTTAAATATCCTAATTTACTTAGAATTAAAAAATGATAATAATGTCGATGATGCAACGTCTTTAAAATTGTGGAGAATTAAAATCTATTGACAGAATTGGATATACATAATAGTGTTATGAATATTTATCTACGAATGATATTTTTACGATTTTGTGTATACGAATTTATTATTTTTAAATGTTTATCTACGAATTGATTATAATAAAATATTATATTACGAATACTCGTATAAGATTTTTTATACAGAAGAATTTTTTTACAAATAAATTATTTACCAACGTTTCTAATTTACGAATAATTGTATGCAACCGGCTATATCGACTAGAAAAAATATATGTACATAGGTATTTGAGTTTTTTGTGGTTGTTCATTTGTTTTCAATTTACTTTTTTATTATTTTAGGGTTATTAGCTACAGAGAATATCCTTGGGACACGTACCCACCTTATTGTGCTGCTGGAGCATTTTTTGTGTCGTCTTTATTGATGAATGATATTTATATTGCAATGAGTTATACACGGTACATTCGATTTGATGACATCTTCATAGGTGTTATACTTCACAAATTACTTATTTCTCCCATTCATATCAGTGATATTTATTCAGAATCGAGCATCGATTTAACTAATACAAAACGCATTTCATCTCTTATTGCTACACATGGTTTGACTGGTATACAAGTGCACAAATTGTGGTTGGATCTCAATTGTACCGAGATTTGTAGTTGATTAATAATTTCATTTTTGGTATAATATTTTTGATGCTCAGCTAGTTTATTATAGGTACTTTTTCTAAACTATCCTATAGCCTTTTTAACGTGTGTCACAATTGTCACTGACGATTGAAAAGTTATTATGTCGGGGAAGATTTATTATGAGGAAGAATGACTGAGTTGTGATTTTATTTATTATATTAATGATTGTATTCCGTTATTATAGCAAACCCTTTTATACTTTCTGTATGCCCTGAAAGTATTATGATTTCAAAATTTTACAAATCATATTTCAACAATATGTTTACTGTTATGATATGTACATCACCTTTACATCATTATGTGGCTGGCACCCATTTTGTGATTTTATGACTATTTACTATAGCAGATTTATTGGAGAAGGTTTAGTCGAGACCGAATGTCTAGATAAGCTGTGCAATAACTAAAACTGTGGTTTGATAATTCCCGTACTGTGAGTTGTGGTCAATAGTATCCACGCTCTTTCGCAATCAAATTTGCAGTTCCCTTTGAAGGAAATTTACTCAAGACAAGATTTGGATTATATAATAAATAAAAATAATTTTTGTACATGAAGTTTAGGGGGCCTGCTTCTAAGAAAAGATTACAAAAGAAAAAATGACAATGTTAGAAGTTTTATTATTTGTCTCAATGATGCAATCGTATTTGATTTTCTTTGTTGACACTAAAAAGATTAACCACATGATTAGTTATCCAACTAGATACAGTAACGAACAAATTATTGTTCAAGTGAATTCATTAATAGGCAGCATTTTCAACGTACATAATGGCTGATGAGTACTAATATATCACACTCACCACTAATTAAAAGAAGAATTAGGTGTGTCCAAGGATATTGAAGTTGGTATATTCAAATCTCCTTGGGTGTGTCATTTACTTTGTATCATAGTTATAAATAGAACTAGACCGGTGGTTGTTTTACTATGCAAAACGTATTTATTTGACCATAGTTGTCAATGTAGACTGCTTGAAATCTCTAGTACCCATGTCCAAATTGTGTACTGTCAATTACGATGGCTTTATGTCACCCATGTCAAAAATCCGATTTTTCAGAAGTTGTGGGTTATGTAAATTAATTCAATATAAACTGATTGCGGTTCTGGAAAGCAAATTTAATGTCCAATAACATTCTCATGTCCAATTCGGAAACTGCTATTTAAGCTCTACGTCCACTAAAAAGTATAGGCTCGTGCTTTCATTACCCATGTCCAACATGAATTATTTTGGAAACTTTGATACCAATTGAAAAGTCGAATTTTGTTGTTCCGTTTTTCGAATTTTATTGTTTCGCAGAGGCAATTCTGCAGCTCCAATTTCTCTTTTTCTTGTTGTTTTATGTTCCTTGGACTCTTGACCAAATCATATGTTGCTAGTGGGGGCTACCACCGTCAAATGTGCAGTAGATTACTACATATTGAAAAACAGTTTTAAATTGAAATTTACGGCTTTGTCTTTCGATTATTTGCGGCTCGCAGTTTTGTGATTCTTGTTCTCTGATGTCCCTTGCAAATTTCATGTACTTTCTAGGGCTATGAAATTTATACCAAAGTTCGGATTCTTTAGGCTAATATTTGATCAAATCCAAGTTTGACCGCTTCATAGAGGATGTTCCACGGCATTTAGTTGCATAATTGTTCTTTTATTATATGTGCTGTAGTCGAATTTGGTGGGGTAGCCGCAGCCTAAATCTCTTACAATAATTAGAAAGTGACTTTTTTGGCAGTTTAGTGTAAGATGTAGTTAATTTTGCCAAAACTCACAAAAATTAAAGAAAACATCAATATAGTCAGGTAATGCGGAGTGTTATACAAACATCAAATGAAACCATATAAAAATGATTTAAATCTATGCTTCGACTCAAAACAATCGACCGTTTTAGCCGAATTTTTGGCCCTTGATGTCATCATGGTCTAAAATTACGTTTTTTGACTATATCTTCAGAATGGAAAATATTTTATATATCAATTGTTTTTTTTTAAAGTTAATGTGAAAAAGTTAGGATGAAATGATTTTGATGAATTGTTAGTTTAAAATCCAAGATGGCCTCCTCAAAAATCGACAATTTTACCTATGTTGGCCATATCTTTGAAAATGAAAAATATTTTATATACGTATCAATATGTGTTTAAGAAAGTTAGATACACTTCCATTAAATGTGAAAAGTTAAAAAGAAATCAATTTGATGAAAAAAGTGGCCTCCACAAAAATCGATAATTTTACCTATTTTGGTCTTTATATTCAGAATGAAAAATAGTTATGTATCAATATGCTTTTTAAAAAGATAAATACACTCTCAATAAATGTGAAAAATTCTAATTTGATTAATAATAAGCTCATAACCCAAGATGGTCTCCCTAAAAAATCTATAATTTTACACTTTTGTCTATATTTCAATATTGCTTTAAAAAAAGTTAAATACATGGATGTGGAAAGTTAAAATGAAATTAATTTGATGAATCGTTCGCTCAAACTTCAAGATGGCCGCTCAAAATCGATAACTTTAACGTATTTTGGCTAAATTTTCAGAATGAAAAATATTTAAAAACAGTTAAATATACTGAATATATTGAATGTCGAAATGAAAGTAATTTAATAGATAGTTCACTCAAAATCATTGATTTCCGCCTCAAAAATTTATAAAATATGTTCTTAAGCTAGAAAGTGTTCAAGCCTGAATGTGACTTCAATTAGCTCAATATCTCATTTTATATTCTAAAGATGATTTGCCATCTATCTACAGTCTACTCTCGACAATCCGACCCCTCTCGTTCTTTTATAAATGGGGTCGGATAGCAAAAAGTCGGATTAACAAATATCAATTATGTATTTCAAAAAATTGCAGAATTCAATTATAGATATCAAATATGTATGTATTTCAAAAATGCAGGAATCTATACATGGATACAAATTATGAAATTGCCCAATTATGTAAAATTATGTACATACATACTATTTGAAATACGAGTCTATTGTTTTCTGTTGTTTTTTTTAATTTTTCGGCTGCAGCAAATACTTTACTTCTTAATTCATTAAATGCCTAAAACTCAACCGATTTAAAATTATTTTTCTCAATAAACGGATTATCGAGATGTAAATACATACATATGTACATACTATTTTAAAAATGTCCTGCAGATTTATAGTCGGAATTTGAAGGGCGGATTAACAAGAATTGTTAAAGTGTAATTGTATAGGTAACAGTTAGTTCCCTTCTAATTGTAGTCGGATTATACGAGAGTCGGATTATCAAGGGTCGGATTATCGAGAGTAAACTGTATTTCACCACGTCTGTGGGCTGGCTAAACATTGCATTGTTCAAAAAGTGTTGAAACCGTAACCGAGCCAAAAACAACAATTGAAAGCTATTTCATCAGGTCTAGAATATTGCACCTATTAGTTCAATAAAAAATAATAGGTGCACATACTATTGTCCCTAGACACTAATATGAGATATTGAACTAATTGAAGCCACATTCTTACCTCAAAATGTTTATTGAATTTACTAAATCAGGGCCAAAGTAATTCCAGGTACTTGAGGACAGAATGTGATTCTAATCATTTCGATATCTTATATTTAGTTTCAGTTGTTGTTTTTGGCTCGGTTACGGTTTCCCTCCTGGATCCCACCATTACGCCATAGCTGCCTCCGATCTCAACACTTTTTGGAAACTCGATGTTGTCACTCTCCATCAACAACCTTTAGCGCGCACACTCCCAAAAAATGTGTTTTCCATCTCGCCGTCACATAAGTTGTCAACACTGGCACAATTCATTACTGATAGTATTTCGTCTTGGGCCAATGGCCAGATCTGAACTGGGCCATTAGGATGCTCATATTTCTGTCAGACGAACCATCTTGATTTATCTTCCCAGGGTATATTCTCTATCATCCAGCATCGGCTTCCAACCAACTCACTTATCTTTAAAGTTTCGTAGTAAATGGGAACGTATTCTTGATTAATTTTTATAGCCTCGTTAGCTTCCTTGTCTGCCTCTTCATTACCGAGTGTTTCAATATGCGCTGGTGTTCACTATATCCAGATTTTGCTTTCACCAATCTTCCAGTGTCTACCCTACCTCAGTTCTAATTTATGTTTGACAATCAGTGAAAATGGCTTCGATTTCTTTCTTTAAAATATCTGCTGTACACTTCTTAACAGAATAATCTATGTATATAATCAACTCCTTCACATTCTTCTTATCCATCAGGCTTTCTCGTGCTTTTCTTTGAACTAAATAAAGCTCACTTCTGGCATATTTTGGTCATTGATTTTCTCTTCATTTTCGCCTGTTGATCTCGTTTTCTCACATCTCTTCCTTAAAGGATTCTCTTCACTCAAACAGATGAATTTTCATAACCTATGGGTTCATTCCTCCTTCAACAACATATACGATATCAGTCTCAAGGATCAGACTTCCAGTAGCTGTGAGAACAACATAGGCATCTTTGGGAACATCAAATGTCTTAGAGAAGCTGCGCAATCAAATATAATGATATTAGAATGTTAAAAATGGTCTTAAATGAGATCTTGAACTGATTGAAGCCATATTCAGATTTTTAAAATGTTCTAACTTAAAGGCATTTTGATATACTATTTTGATATATTATTTGGGCAGACATATAGATTTGACCTTTTCACATTCAATGGGAATGTTTTTAACTTATTTAAAAGCATATAAATATATGTATAAATATTTTTCCAGCTGAAGATATTCCCAAGAAATGTAAAATTATCGATTTTTGAAGTGGCCATCATGGATTTTGAGCTAACGATTCGTCAAAATGACTTCCTTTTAACTTTTCACATTTAATAGGAGTATAGCTAACTTTTTTTAAAGCATATTTGTATTAACATATTTTTCATTTTGAAGATATAGTCCTTCAAAAAAATTATCGATTTTTGAGGTGGCCATTTTAGATTTTGAGCTAATGATGCATCAAAATAATTTCATTTTAACTTTTCACATTTATTGGAAGTGTATGTACGTTTTTTTAAACAATTATATATGTAGAATATTTTTCATTCTGAGGATATAGTCAAAAATGTAATGTTAGACCACAATGACTTCATGAAGGGTCCGGGTCCAAATGCGGCTAAAAGTGCTCGATTCTTTTGGTTCCAAGGATAGATTTAAATGAGTTTTCATATGCTTTCAATTGATATAAAATATTTCGCATAACAAGAAGTCGAACTATCTTGATCAGTTAGATAGGGCTGGTTCCCTAACTAATATAGGCACACTTTAAGATACTTGGTGGACAGGGTTCCGAAAGTGCTCAGGGACTAGACAACCCAACTCTGACCCGCCTGTTAAGTGGTCCAGATGTCCCCATGGTAGCCGGTCTTTGTTCAAGGACCGTGAAAGGGGTTTGTCGTTTGTCGGTCAATGTTGACCGTTGGGTACTGGCTACACCACGTAGCTTGCGAAATGCACATACTTCCTGGGGTCACAGCAAGGGCTTGAAATAGCTTTGATCGGTCGTTAGAGTTGTGACCCTTATATGGACATATACCTACCCACAAGCCAGTTATACAACAACAAAACATATTTCTTTCCTATCGTCTATATTATTTTACAGGAAACAAGCCTGTCTGAAAGAGATGAAAATGATTCTAAAACAATCGATAGAAATAGGAAAATTTGTCATATTTTGTTAATCTTATAAAAATAAAAGCAAATTATGAAATATCCTCCAAAATGTGATTAATAAATTTTAGGTTTTACGCCTTTATTATGAATAATTTAATAATAGTTTAACAAGAAATTACATTTCCATAAAGAATACATATGTATAAATTAATGAAAATTTACTCATGCATTTTAGGTGCAGATAGCAATCATTTTATGTGAATTTTAGTTAATTTTTTTAATTTCCAAAATAATTTAGTCTCAAACCCGAGTCCATAGGGGGGAGTTTTGTAGACATAGATTTTGTGATCATGTAGAAATATGTAGATAGGTTAGCTCAAATCCAAGAAAAATGATAATTCGTCGACACCAAGTAAGTGGCTCAACTCAAGGTTTTGTTGAATTCTTACAGACTCATTTGAACATTAAATTATTTATTTATTATTTACTCTTAAACACATTAATTGGCAAAAACCTCCTTTGACAGCGTGAGTGCCTTTTAATAAAAAAAAACAGGCTTCCAAGTACTTTTTTGTCAATATCTTCTTCTTCTTTTCTTTTTATGCAAAATTGGCAAACTTTCTTCACTTCTATGCTTTGGTATGAAATATACGAACATTTTATATGATTATGCCTAGCTGATGAGGCCCAACAAGGCCGAAACAGCTCTCCTGGGCTATCATTTGGGAGTAATATAAATAAGTAGTATATTTTTATCAAAGTATACCTGTTTTTTTTATTATTACTCTTAAAGACATTAAATTATTTTTTTATTACTAAACATCTGTCTATAGAATTTTGTAACCATATTGAATAGAGTAACTAAACAGTGATTACATATCATTGTGCAGCACAGTTTGAATAAAAGCACGATCATATACTTTCGTGCATTCGGTTTATGTAATAGTTTTATTTTAGTATTAGGTGCTTATTTTATTGGTATTGTATTACATAGGTACCTATTTTATTGGTTGAAATTAAATTTATTATAAACTGGCAGATATGCTGAAAGGTCACACTCACAAGCTTTACTTAACATATTTAGATGCTCTGTTGAAATTTGACATTTTGACTTGTTTAGGATGTGTTTTAATTAGTTGCTACTACATATCATAAGTAAAAACGCTAAAACTTGAGAAGCAAGATTATATATATGTATAGTAAGAATATTGATTTATTCGAAATAAAAATAATTTAAATATCATAGGTACTGTAATTGGGAAAATATCGCTTTGTAATTATTTTTAAGTCTATTGTCAGTTAGCTAAATTTACAACGATGCATTGCTCTATCGATGTGTTAACAAAATATAGTTAAATTTTAATCAGTCGAATCAAGTAAAAGCCTAAATTTTGTACCGGTTCGTTATATGATAAACAAAAACAAAGGTAGCATTCACATTCTCAAAGGGTCACTCCTAAAGATTATTATGTTGTAATATTGCATTTTTAGACTATCCAACTTTAGGTGAAGAATGTAGTAATCAATTTCTATGGTTTATATAATATGGACCCTTGGATTCTTTTTTGTTGCCTATAAACTTATTAGACGATTGTTAAAATCTCAAATCGATTGGCGTGAATTTTGGTGTTGTTTTATCTGATCTTCTAAGATCACATGACCGCCATCTGAAGGACTGAATTTGTACCTAAAATGTATTTTATTTTTTGTTCTACACAGGTCCTGCATTAGAAAATAATACAATTGATTACTTGGTTTATTATTATTAATATTACAGCTTAAATTTTGAGTTTAAGGTCCAGGATGAAACCCGAGAGTTTACTAACGTTTGAGAATAAGAGCATAATAACCCCCTGACCACTCAAAACAACGTTACAATAAATTGAATTTATGATAATAATTAAATACCGGATTCTATTACTTATATTTCTTAAGATATTTTGTTTGATAAATAACAAGTATTGATTTTTTTAAATATGTTTTCGTAATGACCTACTATTATGTATATTGATTAAATCTTTACTTTTTAATGAACTAGCAAAGTAGACAAATTTTTAAGCACACAAATGATCTATATAGATTGTTTCACCAGTTATATGATAGTACACTAGTAGGTACTGTATTATAGTCTACTTTTATTTGACTGTTGAAGTTTAATCGTCTATTTATTGTATAGGATTTAGAAAAACATGGTAGGTAACTAGATTAAAGTTGTATGTATGTAGGACATGATAGTTTAGATAGTCTAGATCGACCATCTAAGCTGTTAGCTCTACAGAGTATTATATGATTCCTGAAATTAGGCCCGTTTTTGGACATTTATAGGCTCGACTACTAAAATCTAAGCCCAAATTCGATCAATAGATTTTAACCACTGCAATACTACTTGAAGCACTGATAATGGTAACTGAACTTTAAATAATTTGACCGGAGACTCTAAAAAAATGTTCATGTTGGTCAAATACAAATTGTGCGATATTTAAAAAATCTTTGTTGCTATGCAATGAGGTTTCCTAACAAATGTTTCATGTCAAATAGCTATGAATTAATAGTTATTTGGGGTAAATTTATAAAAAAATGTTGTTAGCAACATTGGTGCGGACCTAGCAACCGCACAAAAATCTGACAATGGATTTTTATTTCTTGCCTCTCAATTTCATCCATGCGACGTAGATACATAAATTATTATTAAAAATCCATAAACGTCATTAGGTCCTAAATTTAGACGTTTTCCCATTGACTTCTAATTAGGTCTACAAAGACATATAAAAATTTTGCTAGACATACGATGTTTTTGTTGAAATAATTTAAATGGCTTTGATTTTTGTAACAAGTAAATTTTGTCATTTTTTCAATTGGTTTCTACAGAGGGTCATCATACCTTAGGGATGGTCTGACCAATAAATTTACATTAAAAATGTCCTCAAGTGAATATTTATTGTTTAGACATGCCAAACTTCATTAAAATCGGTTGAACAGTTTAACTAATTGACTTGTTGCTGATAACATTTGGCATTTATCATTTTTAGAGTTTAATTAAAAGTCTGCAAATCATTTGAAGTTTTTAACGTAGGTTTTTAAATATATGTAATTCTTTTTAAGAAACAACACCCGAAAGCCAATGGCAAATAGCTGTGTATGTAAATGTAGATCTATCTTAGTATATATTAGCACATAATATCTAATTGACTCAACATTATTAGTTTGTGATGCGCTAATATTTGTCAGTTATAGATAAAAGTCCAATGGAGTTGAAATATAAATTAATCCAGGGGGTGAGTTAAAGGCCAATGACGTCATCAAGTCCAAAACATAATCATGTCTAATTGACTTCAATATTGGTGTGTTAACCCTCATAGCACCATATTGATTTTATCCAATTTTTAGTACCTATTCATAAGTTTTTCTAAGCCCAATGCAGTGTACTAACTTTTAGACAAGTTCTAGCGGGTGTGCATAATAAACCTATTTTCATTGCTATGACAGCCTTTGGAACAAAGCATGACGTAATACGAGTGCATCCCTGTTATGTACGAATATGTGTAGATCTATTTACTCCTCGATATATACAGGTTGTTCCAGGTTTTCCCGCCGCTAATAATTTTGTAAATATCTATTTAATTCCTAATTATGCTTGTATTTAGTTTTAATACTGTATTATGAAACTTGTAATACTTTTATAATAAAATGAACAGTGATAAAATATCAAAGATACTTATCATTAGCGGCGTGAAAAGCAGTAACTCCCTGTACTATCTTGAATACCGGTTAATACAATATAAATATATTTTTATACCTATACTATGTTTCCTTTCTTTCTGAAAAACAAAAAAATATATGAAAATGAGTAATATCAAACACAATTATTTACAACAGATAATCCAGGTCTTGCAACTCCCGTTTCTGGATAGTAGCGAGGGGACGGAGAAGACACGTTTTACCTCCGCTGTCAAAAGGGATGAAGGAGGAAGACCATAGCAAAAAGTCCAGTACTTCATATGCACTCTTAATACGAGGATGGGGACATTATTAGGAAAAATTGCAATGTATTTCTATATACATAACCACATTGGGGCTTAAAAGCCGTAAGAAAAATTGGATATGTCACATACTGAGAAGAGATAATCTACCAAAGAAAAACGTTAATGGATCTTGTAAAAGTGTATAAGGAGCCGGTTTTAGCCCAAGGACCGTGAAGTGGTCAACTGTCGGTCAATGTGTGTACCCCCTGTGGTGTCCGGTGGGTACTGGCTACACCGTATGCAGCTTGCAAAATTCGCACAATTTCTGAGATTGGGCACGGAGAAATTGCTCAAAAGCGCCGCTTTCGATTATGGAAGCAGTTTGGTTTCACCGAATAAAATTTTCTTTGGGTCAAGGACTTGCTTTGGGTATAAAATTTATTTTGAGCGACCCCCCCCCCCTATGAAAAATGATGTTAAGACAGCAAAATTATGATAATCTATAGTGATTAATGTGGACAAACACGATTTGTCTAATTTGCCAATTGTTTATTCAAAGTGAGTTTCCCTTTCGGTCACCATGGACACTAATGTTGTTATTGTTAAGAGTTATCCACTGTTCAAAGGGGGTTTGAAACACCCCCTAAATGTATAAGAAAAAATGTGCGCTTTTCAAATTAATCTTACTAGATATAAATGCATCTTCGAAAAAAAAAATATACACCCCGAACAAAAGATAGTATTTGCTAAGCGAGCACAAATTTACCTTTTTGATTATTTTGTTTTCAGTTTGTGGTGGGATTGAAATGTGATGTCTTTTTTAAAACTGAACCACCCTACCACAAATTTCTGGATCCGTCCCTGCTATTTAAGTTAAAATTATGATATGTTTTATTTGATTTGTCATATTCACCTACCTACTTAGGGAAATTTGAGTAATATATGCGTTGTTTTTTTATGTCTTATGTGGAAATTGTTACGTTTTTGAGTCTTGTTATGTGGACACATTTCTTATGTTGACATCTAATGTTGACTGTCGTCTTAAAACAGAAAAAAGTGTCATTACGAGTCAACATAAAATATAATGAAATTAAGCCTGAAAATATTTAATTTCTTTAACAATCCGTGTAAAAC
>JAUYWI010098353.1:0-11722 GCA_034780595.1 Parotoplana pacifica | reverse complement strand
TAATTAACATAATATTGCAATTTACAGTATTTTTCCCTTTGAAAGTTTTATTTTTAAAAGTGTAATAAAAAGTAAAAGTATAAAGTGTAACAAAAAGTGCTACTTTTTGTTACACTTTTTGTATTGAAAAGTTCAGATTTCTATGACTATTTAGAAAAAAAGTATTTAATCGTCGCTGTATTAATACAAAACCATTGAATTTTTCCGACCATAAGGAAAGTAATTACAAAGCAGCGATAACAAATTGTGCCTATCCATCTTATGTGTAAATCACTTACTGCTCTATCTAGCATCTGAAAAGTACATATAGGTGGGTATAATTGAAATCTGTGGTTTTCTACTAACTCTTATCTTTAATTTGGCCAGCGAACATTTATATTATAGACATTTAGATATCATCTAATTAATTTGCACAACAAGTAATATAAAAACTTGTAATTACAGCTACCTATCCATAATTTCACAAATCAGATATAATCAATTAGGTAGGTGAATATATGAGCATAATATTATGACCATTGACCAAAATGAAAGTGGGACCATAAATGTAACTAAACCGCAGTTAGTAAAATTACAGACATATCGCTAAATGATTTTGGTATTTGTAAGAGCCACTGGCCTTTTGCTTATTTAGAACATCAATATAAGTAATGTTTGTAAATTTATGCAATAATTAAGTGACAAGAAGATTAAGAAGAAATCTCTTTCCGTTCTTGCGATTTTGTTCTTGTCTTGTATAGACCTATTCGTACGTTCAGTGCGCTATTAACGGACACAATCTTTTTTCCCTATAATAAGAGTAACATTTTTAATATCCTTAATCTTGTTTTCAACATCAAATAAAAGTAGTACACTTCAAATTTAACTAAACAAAAAAGAGAATTAATAGCTTAATGGGATTCTCACCTAGTTTTAGCGTGCTTCACTAAGTTTATGCAGAGCTTTTCCAAGGAATTTACTAAACGCATATTGATCCCATTTATGCTACAGTATACTACATATAAGTCAACACCAAATTATTCGTTTTGTTTGACAAGAAAATGTTAATAACAAAGATAAATTTCCATAAAAATAATAACACAAATACACAAATAACATCATTACACAGTGATTACTTTCCTGGAATGAGCAATTAATTTTTCACGTTTTTCTCATCATCAGTGGAGTCAATGTGCGCAGAATGTTATTCAAATCAGTTAACATTTATTCTGCGGTAATTAAATCCAATTTTGATCTCTTTATTTTAAGAGCTGGAAACACTATCATTCTATCGCACATGTTAAGATCTGGTAACTAGGGTGCTTGATGCAACAAGTAAACATTCTTTTCAGTCAAAAAAAGAAGTCGGTGAAGTAATGCGACACTGGGTTGACATTATCGTGCCTCTTCTCCCAACCTACAGCTCTCCTTTCAGTTATTTAGTGGTTAATAGAAAGCAAATTACATCTCATCTCTCAAAAAGGCAGTATCTAATTCTGAATCTATCTATCTATTTGTTGTAGAATTTGACAAAATGATAAACAGCAAAATTTAAAAAAATGTAGAACACTATTGTTAGTTAAAACAACGAACTGTTTTGTAATTTTATTCTTTGGAATATTTCCAAGAGATGTGTTTTGGTATCCAATGTATGTATAAAAGCCAAAGCAATTACTAGATCTCGACAATATTAATTGAGTACTAGCAGTTTTCGGAAAATTTTATGTTTTTTCTAAAATAAAAATACACTTATCACGCCTTGGAGCAAGTTCATGTCTATGGATTCCATTTTCTCCACTGTTCCCTATTACGTGCCAATTCCTTAAGATCTCAATATGACACTCTTACCAGATCCGTTAACATGTTTTTCCTTGGTTTGTCCTGACTTCGTTTCCTAGAAGTCTGAGTTAAATTACTATTTTCACTCTGTTTTCTTTATCCAATGTTTCTTAAGCTTGGTAACTGTAATATGTAGCTTACTGCTTTCATTAATATCCGGTAAGGCGCATTTGTCTTCTATTCTTGCCATGAGATTTTCTGCATTCTTCTCCAATGTTTCGATTTTCTTCTTATCGATTTCATGTAGTGTCCAAGTCTCAGAAATCATATAAAAGTATGCTTTCAGGTTAGTGTCTTCACTATTTTCTTCTTTGCTTCTACTTTCAGACTCTTGATTAGAATTTCTTTTCTTTTCAAAAATGCTGTCTTTGTCAATGATCTTCTAGTTCAAATTTCTTCTTAATATCTACTAAATGGACTGCGTAGGTAATAGATTGACTTTGTTATTTACTAAGCTCGAACTCTACATATTTAAAAAGTACGAAGCAAAATGGAAAACGTTGTAAGCACTAAATAAATTCTACAACAGTTTATAAGGATTATCTAACATTCGTAATAGAGTATTATTCTACATTTTGAAATGGAAAATATACTTATTAAATAATATAATAAAACATTAAATTTATACCTTTAATTTTGTTCTATGAATGTTTTTCGTCATTCATGAATGACTTAGATTTCTTTTAAGTTGTATAAAATATGTTTATTGATATATTTCTATAACACGTCAATTAACATTTTCCATAAAACACCTGATACCATTTCCAAAATTTCACATGGGAATTGCTGGGAATCACGCGGTAACCCAAAATTTCCATAGGGAAATTGCGAGACATATATTTGGGATAAACTTGCATCATACATTCCTGGAAAAAAAATACTATACCACCTTGCATTTTTCCAAATTAACTTAACACTGTACAGGAAATACAATGATAATAAACACTCAAAAGATTGTGAACCTCTTACATAATTAGTTTATCACTTTTAGATCAATAAAGCATGCATTTGTATCAGTATCCATATTTATTTCTCTTCTTCAGAAAAAAATACTAAATTTTTGGGGGTATGGTTATTTTTTTACAGGGGTGTATATGGGGCCTTTCTTTGAGATTGTTGTGGTATAATAAATAATTACAATTTTTGTGAAGATGAAACTGGTAAAACTTACATGCAAAATTTTAAACGATATTCAGTGAAATGTAAATTTTGTAATCATATCGTTTCGAATTGTACAGTTGTTGGACCTAATTTTATTATTAGTTTGATCGATAAAATTGCGGCTTTATTTTAAGAAATCAAAGAACTGTGGTTAACATTTTAGGAATTTTACATTTAAGTAGTGGTTACAAGTAGTATAATGAAAAACATCAATTTTTATTTTCATATTTTTGGAGTTATTAGAAAGTTTGTTTGACAGTTATTACTTGGCAATGAATGACATGACAAAAATATTTAATGTCATTAGTTATTAAAATTAAAATCTGCTTCTTTTAAACAATGTGCAAAATGTGTCAAAGTGTTTAAAATGCTCATATTTAGTCTTAAAGTGTGTTTAATATATGTAGTTATTGACAAGGAAATATAATATATACATATAATATATACATAATACATATACATAATATATACATATATTCTGTAAGTTTATATTACTTTATTGTTATTAATTTAATATGTCAAAATTTAATGTGCAATGAAAAAATATAAAAAACTTATTAAGCATTGCCTAATATTACCTAATACAGAAAAGAACTTTATAGAAAATAATACAAAAATAATTAGCTGCTACCTATATAGAAACAATGCTAACTGCTAAGTACTAAATAAGCTGGGGATCTTGGAGCAAATTGGGACAGGCTGAATAGGTACTGCTGTTCGTGTTTGAATGAATTAAATTTAATAGAATCAGTTAATCTAAATCTTAATCTCAAGACTTTTAATTGTGACGTGTTTACTTAGATTAAATACGACAAGTAAGTTTTCTGCCTTGTAACGTTATCCTAATATTTTTTAGGTGATACCCTTTATTTTAAGTTGTAGTTTGAAATCTGAAATGAAATTCATTTAGTTACTACAAATAAAAGGATCAATAGAAAAAACATATACTTTTATAATAAGAGAAATGGTCTACCGTAATTATTTTATAAATACTTGTTGCAACACAAATATTTTGGGTAAAATGGGACAAGCTGTATTCATTTTGTAATACCTACACATTTATTTAAACAAACTAATAAGGAAAGCCATGTTTTGATCATTTTAAATTAAAAAATGTGCTCAAATAATTAATTTCTTTATGATAAATAAATGTTTTTTTTGTTTCATAATAACATACAGGTAGTACAAGGTAGAATATCAAAATATAACTACATAAATGAGGAAAAATTAGTTTTCATTTCTATAATTTATGTAATGATATTTCATAGTTTAAATTAGTTTATTCAAACACAGGCAGCAAGATGCAGAATGTTTAAATTGGACCTTGTATGTCTCAATTTAGCCCATTTGACTATCCAAATATAAAATGCAATTACTCAATTTCATAATTGATATTTTGTTATACATTCAGATTATATCAAAAGGATATCCGGTATAAGAAAATGATTAACAACTAGAAGTTGAAGCAATTAGATTAAAGAAAGAATGATATTTTAAGATGCTAGTAAAATATTGTTCCAATTAGGCCAGGTATCCCCTACTAATAAGTACTTGTTATGGTTTACTACGTTTGTACTTACTAACTTTATGGATTGTTTACTCTGTTCCACTTTTAGACGATTTTAAGAAACTTTCCACAAGTAGGTTTTTTGGGACTTTTAATATATGTATTATGTGAGATATTAAAACTGTTGGATCCTAGAATGACTGTACTAAGTAGGTATTAGTAACAACCATAGTTGTGCATGTGAAAATTGATTAAGACCAATCGAAATATATAGTAAACAACCTCATCAGAAAACAAGAACTTACATATCTGCATTTTAAAACCAGTCTTTGTAACAGAGCTATCTGTACGAAATCGAATGATTGACGTTCCAATTGGTAACACAATCGGATATGGCGGTTTGGCACAAAATTTAGTTTCACCTGAATATAAACAAGAATATGCTATTATAATTCTTCGAAACAATATTTAAAAGAAAATAATATCAAATTTGTGTACACACCTACATACGTCTAGTGAATAAAAGAAAAAAAGATTTCTGTTTTTAACAATTACAATGAATATTTCCTTACCTATTTCAAGATAGTCTGTACTACAATTCTGCAGTTCAAATGTTCCAATAAAAGAAATGCTTGCATAAGAGGGCACAATTATTTTGTAGTGGCAGTCCAAATTGTTAGAATAGTTTGCTGGATAGTACGGTGATATAATTGTGATGACATTCAGGACATTGAGATCGTACGTACCATTACACTGAGCATCTAATGTAAACAGAATAGAGGAACTTAACTCTTATATGTATGTTAGAGACCTGATCTCACCTTTAGTTATACACATCATTATTGTGATTTATTTGTTTACCACAATATATAAATGTATTCTGAGTAGGTTAGTTGATAATAGATATTATAGATATAATAGATATTAAACTTAAAATAATTCCGGTTTTAGGAGTTGTTTAATCTTTGTAAAGTCACTTTTAGTGCGGCAATTAACAGATAAATGGTTTCAACATTTCGGTCAGCTACAACAGAAACGGCACCTTTTAAAGCATTTATATTGGAGACGGTTGTCGTTCATGGTACATGTTTAATGAATTCTTTTAAATATGAAGGTGATGAATCATATCCGACATGTTGAATAAGTTGGGTACAGGTATTGACAAGGGACGTTGTAGAAGGGTCTGATTTCAGCAGGTTTGTGGCCATATTACGATGGCGGAGAGAACCAAAAATCACATCTGCAGGATTCTCGAAGAGCCAGCTATGTAAGTGTCTGTGTTGACTTGTCACATTGAGTAAATGGACTGTTTAAACTGGATTCGAGACATAGTTTAGGCGAGCCCGATCGAGGCATTGCCCGTTAATAGATTAGCAAGAAGAGTATTAGTAAAAGTTGATGGTCGTAGCAATCGTCGTCGTTGTCTGAAGACGATAGCATCAGATCATCTTTTATACTTTACAAATTGCCACTATCATCAGCGGATGACCATATGTCATGCTACCAATGCCACGTCTTGGCCCAGGATATGTCTGCACCCAAAATCCGCAAATTTGACTTCAAACAGATACATGGCTCAATGTAGTTAGCAGTGCTAACGTTGGTACAACCAGGCCGAAACAGTTAGAGGATCTTAATAAGGTACCAGTTGATCAATGCCACAGGCTACAACTTTATGGGCACCGCAGCAGTTCAGCGGTTTGAAGACAACTGCCCTAAAACCGCCTCAATCAGGCCGCATATTTCTGAGGGCGCACCATCCAGGAGGCATCTCAGCAAACTGTGCAAGTTTACATTAGTCGGGCACACGGTCCCAAATGTAGAGTTAGAGGGTCTAAGCAGTGAGTCGCTTATTGATGTCAGCATTCCCCTTCTCTAATGAAAGGTCCATGTCGAGGTCCATTGAATTCATTTTGTCGATGGCTGGAGTACACTCTGCTATGGTGCTGAGACGCCCGCTGGATTGGTAGGCTTTACTCTCAGTAGCATCCAAGAGAAAGGGAGACAATTCTGATTGCACAAGACGTACCAGATGGCCATTATATTGTGAGGCAATTTTCCCACTGTAAACATTGCAATGGGGCACACAACAGACAGCGTAGCTTGTACTTAAAATGGAAGGCAAACAAGATTGTCTTCAGTTTGACGGCTCCTCAACCATCGACTAATTTCTGGGTTTATTTGTGGATAAACAGACAATATGGATCAAACACACCGTATGGTTATAGTTTCTTCTACAGGATTTTTAGGACTGCCGTCGAATGTAGAGCTTTGCGTCAGGATGGACGGGTATTTACAATAGCACACAATGCAGCAGGTAAACGGCTGGATGAGACAACATTGGAGTATCTACCAGCGCATAGATGTGATTGGTATCTATTACCGCGTTGTGGCGACTTAGACAGAATAGCCAATAATAATGTTCTTGTCAATTGTCATTTGAATTCTTGAGTCAAATTCGGCCATCCCAATTACAATTGCCGCTGGCACCAGCACCATGATAGAGATCAAGCGACCGAGGAGTAAATGATAAAGTTGTTTAGTAAAGGCCTCCTTGGTAATCTGTGGAAGAAGAACACGTTGAGTGACGATGAAATTCCTGCAAGTATCGCGTCTTACATTGAGCTTCATTTTCTTAACTTCTAACTGAAATTGCTCGACGGAATCATGGCAGGCATAACCTTTGATTTATTAAAATGAAACTTGAACAGCATGTCTACACCATAGATATTGTATATTACTTTTAATTTGTAAGATACAATATCTATGGTCTACACGTGATATAGGAGACGATCGCAGTTGCACTGGTCCTTGTAGCTCAAAATATTAATCGTTTGAACTAGGGTTTTTCGCGATGACGACCCGGTACAGTGTTTTGTATTGCTCCAATATTATACACTGACCAGTAGATTAGTTTGTAGACAAGTTAGTAGTGAATGCCGTTTGTACATTGATAGGATCAAACACATTAAATTCTCCTTTACCACAGACCACTTCTGTTGATGTGTCGGTCCATGATTCATTGTTATTAATGTCCAGATACAACCTTTTTCATTCCTACTTGGTTTCTCTCGGTTCTTGGCTTGGGTGAGGGCTGCCTTTTATACTGTTTGGTTGGAGGTGCTCTGTCTCTTATCCTATCAGCAACAACATGTGACCCAGACATTTCTAAAGCTTCTGCTTCACGCCGCTTGAAACAGAGGGTAAAACTTTTCGTGCTAGCGGCACAACAAAGTGGTTCAGAGCAGAGTTTGAAAAGGGCCTCCCATAAATTATTGGAGCGCATCAGTGTAAAGAATCTGCGGAATCACGCCCTCAACTGGATCTTCAAACATTCACTTCAACACGTCAATAACCACTTCCTTATTGTTTAGATTTGATGCGCCGCACCCACACATATTTGCTGAACTCATCAATCACTACCAATTGATACTCGTATAGTTGTTAAGTAATGGCTGATGGTAGACTTCATTTCTGTTCCAGGTGTGTAGCTCAGTTCATTGTTTTAGTAGTTTCATTAATGGTACTGGTACCAATTTAGCAATTAAAAAACGTTTCGGTATCACATTGGATTTCAGGTAATGTTCAAGAAAAACAATAAAAATAGAAATCTGACATACTTAAAAGTAGATGGCTTTATCAATACGCGTTAAGGGATCCAATCAGGATACAAAATAACTGTTGAAATTTAAAGGAACACTTAGGTTTCGGTTTAATTTTAAACTTTTTCAGGCAATAAAATAACGGATACGTTAATGTGAACGATTAAAGAATCATAGGTTATTAGTACGTGCTGGTGGATGATGTACCCAGGATTAGAAGCCCACATGACCTCCAACTGCCCAAATGGATGTAGGCTGGGCTATGAGAGCCTCCACTGCCCCAGAAAATAGTCGGTCACAAGCCCCGGATAAATGTGGAGGGTTGACGGAAGGCTGGGCATCCGGTCGTAAAAATCTGTGTCACACCAAATGAAATGCTTAAAAATTAAATATGGAGAAGGTGCGAGTCCGAGAGGATGATGCAATCCACCTCAAGAAGTGGAGGAAAATGATCAGCATCGGCGACCCCTTCTAAATGGGGGGAAATGTCAGAAGAAAGAGATTTTAAATTAAGAGATAAGTATCTATTATCTATACATTAAATACTATTACAAAAATATCGACTTAGGTTTCGGTTTATTTTTAAACCTTTTGAAGTATTAAAATTATAAATAACGGATTTGAATTCTTAAAGAATCATAGTTTATAAATTGAGAGGTATCTATCTATACATTCAATAATATATACAAAAATATCGATAAGGCAATTAAGAAATCAGCAATGGAATAAATAGAAAATGGATTGAAACATATAGAAATCAAGTTTTACTAAAACAATAGGATAGGATGAGTTATTGTTTTCTAATAAAGGATTATAGAAAATTGTGCCTGTTACCAAAATTAAGCCAGGATGACTTATGTAAAAACTCAACAGAGTAATGTCCAGATGATTTATTTTGCCTGTCAGTTTGTAATATTCTGAAATTCAATTGAATGATTTCATTGAGAGAAATAGAAATGGTGTTTTTGAAACTATGGCTTGAAACGACTAATTAGAAACAGAATGTTTTCATATATTGAGTGAACATTTTGTCAGATTGAGAACAAGTGATGCAGATCCAGTCTTCAAGTGTGCGAGGATTGTTATGATTATTTACTGTATGCGGTTTTGTATAGTAATAATGCTATTACCTAAATAAATCGGAAACTAATTTTATTATTTTCCCGATAGAAGATTTTAATTTTACATTTCTAACATACCTATTTTGGCGTCACTGTACACATAACCGGTGTTTTGAACTAACTGCTATTTTCAACTCACCGTGTTATAGACATGTTTAGACAATGCACTTACCTCTAGTTATAGACATATTAAAACCACTAGCAGTTACGCCGCCGTAACCTAAACGAATGTATAATTTATTGTAACCAGCATGTAACACAATCGGATGTGCAGGTTTGGAGGTGCCGCATATTCTATTTTGAGCTGAATAAGAAAATAAATTAATGGCTAGAATAAACCTTTTTCTCATACCTATACGATAACATGTTTTTTCATTCTTCTTTTACATAACATAACTGTTAGTATAACACTTTTCAGCTTTTCTTGTGGTTAATAAAGATGCAAATATTGCATAAAAACGGAATATTTCTTTTCATTTATGCTACATGAAACCTGAGCTATTTTATTTAGTTTTACTGTTG
Source organism: Parotoplana pacifica (assembly GCA_034780595.1). Lineage (NCBI taxonomy): Eukaryota > Metazoa > Platyhelminthes > Proseriata > Otoplanidae > Parotoplana > Parotoplana pacifica. The sequence goes on along the minus strand of JAUYWI010098353.1, from coordinate 1,991 downwards.
CACAACAAACATTTTTTTTACAAATTTAAGGGTATGTCACCACATGAAATTTTGGTTAAAATAATTTATGAACTTTGAAAAATTAACCGTTCTTTTACGTAAAAAATGTGATATAAAATTCATTAAATGAAATGATGCCATTATTGCCAACGCCGCGACGTGAAGCTGTTCATTTATGTCTATCTACACGACTGCAAAGATATAGCAAGAATATCAAGATGACTTCATAATATATTTCATATAAAGTAACACTAAATTCATCAATTTAAAAAAATCGTCTAAGCAATATTAATGGGAAAACATTGCTGTAAATAGGTATAAATTCGCTTCGTTTGTTGTGGATAGCCTTGCTTAATTGGCTACATAAGAAGGTTAAAATGGCTAATTTCAACTGTCTATTTAAAAGATAAATAACGTATTTGCTTCAAATACCTAACATGTGTTCAGACACCAATGCTAAATTTTTGAGTCGTTTAGGCAGACTGGAAGATGCAGTCCTCATAATCTAACATTTTTTAATTCCTTTTTTTTCTCCTTATTTGGGCAGGTTTATTTAATATTTCATTTAGAAACGGTTGCTATAGTGCCACATATTAGCAACAAACATCTTATCTTTTGTCTCCTGGGCTTATACTTTTTGGGTAGTTTAGACATTAGTCCGCATCTCTGATAGTTTATTTAATCAACTTTCCATTTAGGAACTGTTGCTATGACACCAATGAAATTTTAGTTTCTATATCTGAATAATCATTTAATATTTTTTCTCTTAGTAAATGTTAATAGAAACGCTATTATTCCCTAACTCTAAAAACGGCAGAAAAAATAACGATATTGAATACGCAAATATTTTCAACAAAATGCAATTAAATATAATTTGACTTTGTTGGTTCTAAAATTTTAATATTACATCTTTATCTAAATTACAATAACACTATGACTGATAGCTAAAACACTCAAAACTAATTTTACTTATTTTAGGGTTGCGCTAACACACTTTAGAATTTTGGTCTTTAATAATATTGACATTATTTTTTTAATTTAATTACGATCAAACCAATATTATGTATTACATAGTAGTTAACCATCACATTGAACTTTGAAATTAATATAGTTCAAATTTTGTTTGAATGCATTAATGATTAGGTGTTACTTACTGCTAATTGGAGAGATATTGTCAGTATAACAGGTACTATGCCATTTCACATCAAATGTTCCATGAAACTCCATAAGAGCCTGAGAGCCAGTGGGCACAAGTATAATATTCACGCAATAAACATATAATGGATAATTCTCAGGGTAATTCGGTGAGGTGATTATGGCAGAAGAAGACAGACTGAGATCGTAGCTACCATAACACGAAGTAACTGAAATACAGAAAATACGAGGTCCCTGAAACTTGGGGTTTTAAGACCCAAATTGCTGGAGAAGGTATTAAACTCCCCCTTTCAGAAAGTTTTTATCCGAACACGTCAACTATTTAGAATGGCTTTCAAAAAATATACAAATACAATAATAATAAACACACACTGTTGCTAGCGCTAACAACCTCAAATTGCAATAAAATTATTATACATCAATAAAAATTGAACATAAATTACTTTTAATTATCAGGAGGCAAATTGTACAAATTTATTGGAATAAAATTGCAAATGAATGATAATTTGATTGCAGTTAATCAAACTGTAGCTAACAATTTTATTGCAATTAATATATTGCTGATAATTTAATTTGAATTAAAGCAATGTAGTAAATTAAATATGTAATATAATTTTATTATTAGTTAAAAGCAACTAATACAAAGAACTCATGGGGTTTCCCCCAAGGTATGTTATTCTCTAATAAGGGACTCTTTTAGCAAGCGCGGATCCAAGGGGGGGGGGGGCGACCGCACCCCCGATGAAAAATAAATAAGCACCCCAAAGAAATGGACGTTTGTGAAAATGAGACAATTATATTGCTTAATTTCTTAGACTCCTGTCTCGCTCCACATA
>JAUYWI010098342.1:0-11723 GCA_034780595.1 Parotoplana pacifica | reverse complement strand
ATGTAAATATGATAACCGGTCAATTGACCGGCATGGTAGTTCTAAGTATAACGAAAATCTAGTAGTTCTAGTGTTAAGAAAGTATCATCAACATATCTACATACAGTAAAAAAGAGTTTTATTAATAAAAGATGGCAACCAATTTTATCATGGGCTGCTAAAAACATTTTAGCAAAAATAGGTCCAAAAGGTACTACCAAACTGCAGTCGCTCCGAATAAACTTATTGCGTAAAGAAATAGACAAATATATCAAATCTATGTAAATGTTCACAGTCAATTGAAAACGGTTGCTGAGTTCATTGTATCAAAATTATCTTTTTTTGAAAAATGGACACTTGATGTTTTTGATTAACCAGTATGTACACAAAAAGAATCAAATTCCTAAAGTTGTTTTACAAAAAAGTTATCACATCTGTCTGCTTCTAAATTTCTAAATTTAAACTTAAATATTAACTTTCTACATATAAACTATCCGAGGATAAAGATTTGTTTTATACTAAATCATTTTACATCAATTTACTGCAACTAAATTTTTGTTAGAATTTATTTTCTTTATTTAAAATTGACTTAAAGAAACAGCTTTGCTATAAAAAACTATGTATTTAAACATAAAAACAACATTTAAATTTTAGAGTTACTGGATACAAACTCCGTTATATTAAGTGAAACTACATAAGATTTATTTTGATCCGACCAATGGTACCCTCAGGTATTTTTACAATTGCTCTCATGTATTCTAAGCTTTTTTGGTAGCTACAATTGTCATGTTGACTATGTGTAGTATCTGCATAATGTTTGCATATTTAAGGGCGTGTCTCAATTTGAACTTAGTTAAGATAGATAGTTCTACGTAGTTGCTTGTATTTAAAAATATTAGCACAATAATATTTGCTATAGGTATTTGTGCTTTAATGATACGCAAAAAAAAGCTAATTTGACAGTCCTACGTAGGTATATAGAGTGTTGACCTCATTTAAATATATGCGCATAAAACAACATCAGTATTCATGGCTCTGACGTGCATTTTGCTGGGGAGATACTGGAGAAGGTTGTATCATATACCAAAAATGTAACACATCAGCCATATGTAATTGAATTTTATTTATAAGCAACAAAACTAATTTATAATTTTCTTCTGTGTGTTGATAAGTTTTAAATGTTATTTCACTATTGATACATACATAATAAAAATAACTAGAATTAAAAAAATATTTTAAATTCGCCTATGTATTTAGTTTAAACAAGCCCACTAATTTATCTTCTATGCCATAGTTGCTTTTCCGGTGAAACTCAAACACTGTCAGATAAACTCGATCACAATGTCAGAAAAAATTGTCCACATGATCAGACTAAACCCGCCATTGTGGTATGTCTTTAACGTTGAAAGTGATAAAACAAAGAAGTTTAAATTTTAAAATTGAACCCAAATTTAATTTTTAAAGAAATATAACTGATTAGAATAAATTAAGATAATAATGTTCTGTATATAAACTTATAAAACAATTGGGAACAGAACTTGGTATAGGTACTGGTAAATACAGAACAACAGGGTAAGAGATATATCATAACAAATAACGTACATAACTACATATATTATAATATGTATAGTCATTGCTCCAACATTCTTGTAATTTGGACATTCATATTTTTTCCAATATTATTAGAATATAAATCGCACTACAATCAAGGCACTGAATATATCCGCATGTGTTGTTGGTGTCACAATCATGCTGCATATGCTGCAGTAGCTATTCATTTGTTTTCTGAACTCATGATCTAGTGGAACTTTGTGAAAGAATGCACAAACGACATCATCCTGTTTTGTAGCTGTATGAACAAGATGCGCTATTTACCGAGATTCTTTTTAAGCATTTGCCTCTCTCTTACAACGGACAACTTTTTTTAAATATTTGGAGGGCTTTGTGTTTCATTTCTTAGTTCAAGAAAACCCAAGTGCTCTTTGCAAGCAAGATTATATTTAGGTCGAAAATAATTGCCGAACCTCTTTTTGCAAGAAGAAGTGGATGCAATGTTTCAAAAGACACAATATTTAATTCATTGACAACATTATGAGTAACATCAACTTCAGAAGAAAGATCTGTTGTTTCTTGGACTTCCTGTCCATTTGAGGAGAACCATCAGTGGTTTCCGAACGCTCAGTAGCCAGTGATAGAAAAAATGCTTGTCCTTGTAAAAGATGATAAAATAGGATTACTCTGAAACGTCTTATCAAGATCAAAGAACATTATATCCAGTAGAGTTTCTTTTAGGGTACATTTCCATCACTTTTTCTGAAATAAGCAAGTCTGACTTCCTTCCAGTAACACTTTGTAAGACTGAACACATCCTTGTCCATAGGCTGTAAGCCTTGTGTTGGATGTGTGGGAAGTCCACTCAGCAATATTGTTATCCTGCATAATTATCATAATTATCATAATTATACGTATGAAAATTATACTCATGTGAAAAGAAGGAAATGGTGGGAGGGGGCAAGGAAGGATAACAGTGAGAGAAGGCAAATGGGAAGGGGTTATCAAAAAAGGAAAAAAAGAAGGGAAGGGAGGAAAGAAAGAAAAGAAGGAGTGGTTAGCAAGAAAGCAGAAAAGAAAGGGGAGGAAAGAAGGGACAAGGGATTTTTAATTCTTGGATGGTGTTATATCATCACATCATAAAACCTGCTTTAATGAGAAATTAAATTATTTATTCTATTAAATAGTGACATGTCTTTGATGTATACAATATTTCTTCTGTGAGTAACAAAATCAAAAATTTAACCAATAGATAGGTTTCAATAATATAATTTAAAATTGTTTCCAATTGGACAAAACTTTTATTATAAATTATTTGTAAACATAATGCATATTATAAGCTAGTAACTCACAAAATACGTATCTTCTAACTTTAGTGCTACATTGTCGAAACAAAAATGGCTGAAAATCAGGAAACCGGTAAGTTTCACTGGTATTAGATGTAATTAAAACTGAATTCCAAGATATTATGTTTACCAATTTTATTATTGCAGAACTAATAAACATTAGAATCCATATATACTACATAGTATTAGCTGAAATATTGTTTTTAGGCATTGTTTAAGCATTATTTACGGAAAATTAATTTTAAAAGTGGTATTTAAACCGATCCATTTTAGAAGATATACATATGTGTGTGTAACACGTTGACCTATGGTTTAAATATTCATTAAAAAACTCTGTTTGCCTTAAATCGGATGTTATAAAATAATTATTATTAGTTACTCTAAAATATTATAAAATGGAATAACATAATGGATAGTGTTTAATAAAATATTTATAGCAAGTACACAAACAATATTTTGTAAGATATGAATAATTTACTGGATATTTTAATCAATAAACCGAATTCAAATGGCTGCAAATGAGTATAAGGATCATTCTTATTTATAGAAACATACATATATATATATATATATATATATAAATGGCGTGGGAAAACTGTTTCGTTAGAGAAAAGAACCGTGTGTTATTAGAAAAAGGTTTATGAGAATCATATTACTATGTCATACAAGTTTTCGAAAAATGTTAAATGTATTTAGTAACAACCTTTAAGTCAGGGTGACCTCAATAAAAAGCTTTTTAGTTTATTTGACAGCATTTATCATAACTGTGCTAAATAAATTACATACATATGTTTTATGGTTAACCTATATTTTGTGTGATTTGTTTTTTTGTTGGACTTTTCTTTATTCTTGAAATGTCTTAAAATCGTGCAGTTTCCTTATCCTGATTAATATCTGTTATTAACCAGGATAAGGCAACTGCAAGATTTTAAATGGATGCCATAGAATTGAAGCTACCTAATAACTAATTCGGCAGAACACTATAGATAGATAGATCTGAAGCATATTAAGCATTTTGTTTAGAACATGTCCACATGTCCACAATGCCGTTTGTGTCATCAAAATAGTTTGTGTGCTTGACGACACAGCTTGTCGGCGCTGCCGGAGTCTTGATCATCGCGGGAACTAGACTGACTGCAGAATCGCGATAGGATAATTTGTTAACAAAGATTGCACATTAAATTATTTTGACATTAATATTTGTCCTAGAACTCTAGTAAGGAGAAGAACGTTTCAAGACCGTACCGTTTGCAGATTTTGATGTGAAGTCCCATCGCTTTTTTATGCATGTAGATTATTCATTTTAGGGCAAATAGATGACGTTTTTTATTAAATACATTCCAAATTTATTTCTTTGTCGCCATATGATCATTTCGTTGACGTTCATTTTGATTTCTTTAGTTACTAATTTGCATACATCTCAAAAGAAATGTAAATTGTTCGAAACGTATTGTAAATCTGTTGAAGATTGTGATGTAAATAAGGATCCGATAAACCAACAAATCGAGACCTGCACAGAGTAATATTGCCAAATCAGCTACAACGACACTTTATATTTTCATTATTACAAACGTCATAGCCATGTGGATTTGATCTCTGCCTCTGATTTGATGTGTTTCTCTGCTATTCTTATGGATAATTTCAGGTATAATTTTGCGCGGCTGAAATAGTTTTAATAGCATTTTTTAGTCACTGCAGATATAATATCCTGTTGTCTTTGTGTCAGTATCTCTCTTCAACAAAATCTCTCCAATATGTGAATCGACATTCTGCCTGATCAAACGGATCCATTTGCTCATAATCCAAACATAAAGTTAACTCATTTCTTTATAATGGACAATACTAGTATTTCATTTCTTCTTACAAATATACGTCGCTATTTCAACACAGCAGTGCATCCCTAGTTTTGTCTCTTATCCCATTAATAGATACAAAAATAGTCATCAATGATCTCTTTTATATGAGAGGTTGCGCGGCTTCAAACTAACAACATTAATACTTAGTTTGTTCTAGTATTTTACTATTAGTATTTCAACTTTCCTTTTTGGAAAAGTCGATGTCGCTGATTATTTCTTTAATAAATCACAGACTCATCAGAGATGCCATTGTCGTGTGCTGGAACATCTAGTAGCGTCGTCGATTACTGTAATTTTCTAGATCATCCAAAGTAAGGCAGAGCTGCCACAATGATTTTAGAAAATATGTCTCCTTCGCTTATCATGAATGTACAAGTATCGGTTGTTCAGAGTCGAGTGACTTTGTATAGTCATTAATTTTTCAAATACACCATGACATACTGCAGGTCCAAACAGAACTAGAATACCTGTTCAGTGAGTGGTAACTTAAACAATTTAATTTATTCGGCGGCTGTATTTAGTTATTATCGTTGAATTCATTTCAACATATGTTTTGACGACCATAAACGTTTTGTAACTGTACATATGTCAAACTGCCTTCTTTATAGGATATAGCGTATTGAAATTTGCACATTGCAAACAAATAATAAACTCCTCAGAAAGATGCAACTTAAAGTTGTGCATGTTGACAAATAGTCAACATAATTATGTGTCGATGATTGTTAAAGATATTAAAATTATATTTTTAGTTTGTTTATTTATCAAGATTGTGTGTGTATATTGCAATTAAGCAATCGTTTTTTAATATTCTATAAAAAATTAACTACCACTATTTTTAGATAGGTACTGCCAACTTTCATGTTTATTTATCAGTAGCTCCAGAAATATTTATTTTAGCAGAACATTTAAAATGTACTTTCTTGTCTGTGTTATATGAAGTTATATGATTAAATAAACAACTGTTCTTTCATATTGAAAATGCCCACTAATGAAATCATTTATAATTTAGCTTTTGCTACTGCTGAAAATATCTTAGTTTGGTTTATATCTTGATTTAATTCTAAATATTATGATGATAAACTAAGAGAACACCTAATTCTAATAGTGGGTGAAGTGCAAATTTAATAAATCCTCCATTTATTATATTGGTTAAAATATGACTATAAATTTGTTTACTTCTTAGATATTTGTCGCCATACTTAAATTTCAATACTTTCTAAAACATTTTATTCTACTAGATTATTAATTCCAGCTGTAAATTTAATTTTGCAATTACATTACTGCAAGCAGAAGAAAATGTCAGAACTGAGTGATCAAAACATGAATGATGGAAAGTGGCGGCTTCTAAAATCAAAAGCAAAAAAAGACAAAAGTTATACAATTTGGAACATAGCTTTTAACAAATGGAAGAATATTGATGAAGTGGATAGTTTCATAATCAGATCGATCAAGCACAATGGTGGAAGCTCTCTGATGCACATGCGAACAAGAATTGCTTGGTCAAAACAAAAATGAATGAGCTGAACTGCATTTGCAAGGACTTCCAACTCGGATAAAGTGAGGTTGGTGAGAGCCCTGATTTGGCCAATCAACTTCTATGATGTATAAGTTAAAAACCTTAACCTACCTTAGCAAAGTCGTGTTAGGTCAGCAAATGTGTGTTTTGGAGAAGACTTTTGAGAAGCATTTATCAATAGCACAGAACAAATGCGAGGAATCTTTGAACAGCTAAGAACATCCTCACTTCTTTTTAGACAAATTCCAAAGAGAAAACAATCTTTCTACGGACACCACTGTAGAGGAGGTGGATGCAATCTCACAAGGTCAATTCTGCAAAGGAAAATGGAAGGCAGACAAAAAAGCAGTATCTGGATAACATCAGAAATAATGTTCACTGAGTATAGTTAATTTTGAACTCTACGCCAAAACATCGCAGAGCCTCGTGAATCATTTGAAATCAGTTGGCTATAGTTCCGGAATAAGCGAGACGTGACTATCATCATTAAACAAAAAAAAACAATTTTAACATCCGATACCCGTTTATTATTTGGCTGTAGCTAAATGTTGAGCTGGAAGTGAATAATTGAACCTATAAAATGTCTTTTTGTAATACTTTTGTTAATTTATGTATAAATGTAGTAAATTGATTCAGTGCTGCCAATTCTTAGGATATACCTTTTTAGATTTCCTTTTTAATTTTAACATACTACCCCTTACAAAATTAACCCTAACAATATACAAAAAGTGAATAGAAGTCAGCAAATATTGTTTCCAAACAATGGTACAATAATAGGAAATTTCATTTAAAAATATTGATCCAGAAAATATTTGTTGAATTCGTTTGGAAACAATATTTTTGCTGACTTCTATTCACTGCTGCTATACTGCTCCGGTTACTTTTGTAAGGATTATTTTGTTACTCTATGTACCTCTACAATTTTTATTTATAAAATTTATTTTGATATTTTTTAAATTTAGTTTCATAAATATTATCATTAAAATTCCTGTTTTGCTCTTCATTATTTGCTATAAAAATTTGTATTGTGTTTAGTGAATTTTATTTTAATTGAACGAATAGATAGACCAATGCCTGCAAAAACTAAAGATCTTTTTCTTCGACGTTATAATTTAAAATTCTGCCAATTTACAAATCATTTTATTTTCTGACTGAGGGATGCATCCTAGAGTTTAACTTTCAAATGCATCCGATAGAAACTGACCCCAGACTATTCAAAAAAATGTTTAAAATAAACTAAAACATCTATACGTACATTTATGGATATGGGCAGGTTGGCCCTGTGACCGAGGCAGCAAAGTGTGTGCACTTCGCAAGTTACACACGGTGTAGCCAGAATATCCAACGGTCACCGGCATATAACAACCTCTGCACGGTTTTTGGGCTAAGACCGTCTCCAACCCACCTATCTGTTGGGTTGGAGGTGGGTTGTCTAGTCCCTAAGTAACTTAAAGTGTGTTACGACCGGGGCTTGACCCGGGAACTTCCCGAGCAGTAGTCCAGCGTGCTAACCACTGCGCTTAGGGAGATCCTCGAGTCAGTTAGTTATCAGCTTTATTTTCTGCTTTAGTAAAGGAAAACGTTTCCAAAATGTTTGCAATGTCGGACTATAATGATAAATACCAGGTATTTCACTGACATTGGCAATATATTCGATAAGATATTATGTTTCCAAAAAACAAGGGCCAACATTAAATATGATTCTCCTTGTTGTTGTCTTATTTGTGATATCGTAGGTAAAATTATAAATTCTGAATATCCCAAACATCATTCAAGCCTAGCCCTTTAATAAAAATAGCAATTCTAAAAATGGGTGATGTAAAATACAAAGCTCTTCACAACTAAAAACAATGAAAAATGCCAATATTGAATATATCAGAAAATCTCCAAAACAAACACTTTGGGTAATAAGTATCTATTTCTATTATTCAAATGATGAGCGATATCGAGAAAACTGCTACGTCAGAATGATCAAACTTTTGAATTGCAAGAAATAATTTTTTACTTAAAATTCAAGCACTGCTGTCTTTTTTAATTAGTTGTAATGAAACTGAATTTGCTGACCACATTATAAAATCGAGAAATATTTATCCAGATTCTACCTTACTGAAATAAGGACTTGACGGAAGTAAAATCTTCTTTAAAATGTGCTTGGATTTAATTAATTTGAATATAATGTTAAAAGAGGAGCTCATTCCGGCTCTGGCCTGAAAAATATATTTATCTTGGCCAAAATTATAAAAATACGAAACTCATTTGACATATGTATGTAGATGTAGTGTACAAAGACGATTCTACATTGCATATGACTTTAAAATGTGTAATTATCTGATAGCCATAATGAGCCATGGCAGTTTACATCTCTGCTGTCATAACTACATATATGAATCTCTGGAGGAAATTTTCAGAATTTGCTAAACAACACGCCAATGTTTTCCTCAACATTCTGCAAATCTACGTAACTCTTAACAACTTACAACACTTCAAAATGTGTCACAACTCTTTTAGCTCTGACAAAAAACAATCCAAAAATCCAGATAAACAACATCCTAATCCTACTTAGTAAAACACCAAAGATTTGAGGTATCACCTTTGATACTCACTATCCGTTAGCAAACATGCGAAAAAGATACACACAAAAACCAAGAAACGCATCAATATTCTTTAAGCCTTAGCAGAAACAACATGGGGACAATCCAAAGAAACAATCATTTACACAATTCATTAGACCACTCATCAATTATGACTCATCCATCTGGACCCCAACATTATCCAAAACACATATAAACAAACTACATACAGTACCAAATGCTGCACTCAGAATAGCCACAGGATGCACTCTACTCACCAAAACAGATCTCCTTCACCACGAGACTAATGTTCTTCCTATTCATGACCACATGACAATCTTAAATACACAAATACTCGCCCAAATACAAAACTAAACCATCCTAATAACGCTCCGAGCTGTTGAAATGTGTTGATAAGCTTTTCTCAATATGTCCCCAGCAGGTTTTTCCTGTGTCCCTGCTGACAATTCTAACAAAGTTGGGACGGGGTGGTTTGGTAAATAATAGCATCTGGAATATGCCAACCAAACCAGAAAATATTTAACAACTATTTGAATGTTACCCCCAAAGTTCATGCAATTTTTGTGAAACAAATTAGATATTGTGGTTTAGACTGGTATTCTGAGTAGAGATCAGATCAGTTTACTATGGTTTTCATGCTTTTGAGAATATTGCAAAGTTTGTTCTATTAACAATTTGCTAGCAGCAGTGAGAACCTACAATGGACGGCATGCGAATATATGTTAATTGAATAAAATAATATTGGATAAATTATGAATAGCTTTATTATTTACTTTTCCAATGAATATCAACTAATTTTATGGGTGTCATTTATTATTTAGCATATAGATGCTTTATGCAATCCAACGGACTAGTATTGTTTATCGTCGGTCGGCTGATGAAATGACCTATGTCACAAAATATCGTTTTTTGTTTTTTCGTTGAAATATAAAGTATTATATAAGATACATAACCTATAAAAATATTGAATTAATATTAGGCTCTTAAGTGCATTAAATTGGCTTATAATTAAATGACTCATATCCATATAGCAGAAATTGTGCTCTAATGAAATAGCCTATGTCACACGCTACATAATTGTGATACCCAACTACAGCTATTGTTCAGAGTATAATCGATAGCAAAGGACAAACGAATGCATGCTGAACGTCATTAACACTCATCTAAAGATAAATTAGGTACACTATTATCCCAACTGTTTAAATTTAATCCACTTATTAAAACCAGATAATTGTAAACATGGCAACTTTAGTTGTCATCTCATATAACAGTGTGAAAGTTTTTCCAGGACAGGACAAACGAATGTATGCTGAAAGTCATTAACACTCATCTAAAGGTAAATTATGTAGACATCATAGTAAATACATAATAATATACAAATATAGCGATAATGCTTCACATTGCATAATACTATTATCCCAACTGTTTAAATTTAATCCACTTATTAAAACCAGATATTTATAAAGAGGTCACCTTTAGTTTTCATCTCATATAACAGTTTGGAGAGTATTCCCACAATTAATTATATCACAATGGAGTCAAGAGGCATGAAGATTGTGCAACTAGCATTGAAAAAGTAAGTTTTTATATTTCAAAATTGTATATAAACTAATTTAATCAATTTTATTTACAAAATGCAATGATAACTAAAAGTTCAACTTTCCATACCAAAATATCTATTATTACGAAAGAGAGTAAGCGATGGAGTGTACAGAAAAGTTTAACTTTTCTATAGATAAAGTGGCAGAAAATTGGTGACCATAACATGTTTTTTTTAGATCCAAAATTCTCGAAGTAACGGAGTTACCACAACCCGACTATTCGAGAGAAATAAGTTTCTCCGAGATCGAGCTTGACAATGTCAGTTTTTCGGAACTAGTAGCGACCATCGAACCACTGGTTTACGACGCGCCTACTCTCCATGTGGACAACGGCGACGCCACCCCTCTAGTGGTCACATCCAAGAACGCGCCTACTCTCCATGTGGACAACGGCGATACCACCCCTTTAGTGGTTACATCGAAGAACGCGCCTACTCTCCATGTAGACAACAGCAACGCCACCACTTTAGTCATTTCGTCCAACAATGCGCCCGTCTTACCAGTGATCAAGCGCAAATTAAAAGGTCCCGATAATTGGAATCAGAACACGAAAAAAAGGAAACGCGAGCTGGGCATGGAGTATACGTCGGAAAGAAAAACAGCTGCAGCAGAAAAAGAGACGATTACCAAACCTACCAAGACTATGAAAGCCCGATGTTCATGTAAAGTTACAGGTAACAACTGCAAAGACATTACGGACGAGCAAAGGAATGCTGTATTCGAGGAAATATGGAAGTCTTACAGCTGGGAGGATAGAAAAATTTGGGTATTTTCCATGGTTGATGAAGTCGCAATAAAAAGACGTCGTGTGCCAACATCAACAACCAAGACAACTTCTTTTTCGTATCATCTCAAGATAAAAGGAACGAGGGTGCTAGTGTGCAAGACAATGTTCCTGGCTACTACTGGTTTGACTCCAGCAATGGTAAAAGCATGGCGAAAAGGCTCGACCCCAAAAGCGGGAGAATTATCAATTCAAAATCCACACTATCAGAGATGTTCAGAAGAAAAGCTTTTCTGTCAACAGGAGTTTTTTGAACGCTTGCCAGTTTTGCCCTCTCACTATTGCCGCAGTACAACATCAAAACTCTACCTGGAGCCAACGTTTAGGTCACAGACCGACCTCTATAGTGCTTATCTGCAGCTAGCTAGAGAAAAAAATCGTCAGTCTCTTAGTATCAAAGTTTTCAACGAGTTATTTTCTGAAATGAACTTTTCACTTTTCCAGCCCAAAAAAGATCAATGTGATCTGTGCTCGCAGTATGACGTTGGAAATCTTGACG
>JAUYWI010098331.1:0-11725 GCA_034780595.1 Parotoplana pacifica | reverse complement strand
CAGATCTTCGCAACAAAATTCTTCAAACGTATTGTGCAACACAACGAACTACCAGACATTCTGGCTCCTCATCTTCGCCCTATATTAGACACTCAACTTAGAAAACGTCGCACCTTCGATTTTAAGGCCCGCACAGCACATTTCCAAAAACGTTTCATTGTGTCTGAGGCATTTAATTTCTAATTTTTTGCTAGGTCTCTCTTTATGTACCCTTGTTTTTGTTTTGTTTTTTAACTGTATCACTATTACTATAAATTATGGAATTTTTTGTAATTGACACTCAAACTTTCGAGTTTTAGTCAAATTTGTTTCCAATAAAAAATAAATCTTGATCTTAATTCATGATGAGCAGCGGTGTACCAAGGAAATTCAATTTTGATGGGATGTACCAACTTTATGCACAACTATGTATTTGACATATGTTGGTAACAATGCGATGAACTTATTAGGGAAGACATTGCATAAATTTTTGCAAAATAAACAAATGTCCATGTTAATTGAATAAATTTGATTACGCCTTTTCCATTCTGGTGAATTAACGCCTCCACTTTGTAAAGATAAAATTATTTATAGGTGATCATATGTATAAATTACAAGAAAATCAGATGCCGGTGTACAATATTTAATGAAATTGAAAATTATTAGGGCAAGTTTAAGAAACTGTATTCTTATATGGTGTATATATGTATATTATGTCCAAGCATTTTTCATTTCTACAGATTACAACCTTTTTATCAAAATATGATCAGTTTCGTTCTGCACACCCCAGCTCATCTGTTTATAGTGCAGTAATTGATGAAAATCTAGAAAGTATTTCTGTTGGACCTTTCAACCAATTCAATGCTCTTGATAAGGTGAGTTCCGCACATTTTTAAGAAATTGAATTTGTATAGTTAATTAGTTTACCTTCCATATATCAGAATTTGTTCACTCTATTTGATTTATTTCCTGCTCGAATTTTAGAATGCCCTCGTTTGTTTTTGTGATCCTTCAACAAGTTCTCAATATCCTGGTTGGCCTTTGAGGAATATTCTTGTTGCTATAGCCTCCAGGTTAGCCAGTATAGATATATGATTCCTAATAATTGGAAATTCACGAACATTTTTGTTTTTTAATCCTTCGTAGATGACTAAAATTTCATTTTTCTTCTGCCTTTCCCACATTTAGGTGGGCCACGGGTACTGATCCCTTTCCTCCATTTTTGGGTCCATTGTATCATCCTCTTGGACTTCCACCATCTCCATATCTTCGCGGATGCAGTCTTCCCATTTCTTTTTGAGACTTTCACGCCTCCTCTTCCCCACCTTCATCTTTCTGACTCTACCCACATAGTCCACCTCTCTCCTCACCACATGTCTTAATCACCGGAGCATCACCTCCATCAATTTTCAATTGTCCAATAGTCCTCCTTTTCCTCACCTTCTCACTTTGTCAAATCTCGTCAGTCCTAAATCTCACCTTAGCATTTTCATCTCTTCTTTTTTTTATAGTAATCAGTCTACATCCCATACAGCATTTCTGGTCTCACCATTGTCTTATACATTCTACCTTTCACCTTGTCTGGTACATTTCAGTCTCAATAACATCAGTTATCCTTTTCCATGCTCCCCATCCAGTTTGTATCCTTTTCTTCACCGATGTCTCAGATCCACCATCTGCCTGAACGTTGATCCCAGGTATTTGAACTCATCTGCTTGATTGAGCTTTTCTCTATATATTATCACCTTTTCGTCCTTTACTGACTTAGGGCCTACTCTCAATCTCAAATACTCCGTTTTCTGCCAACTAACTCGCATTTCTCCCTCCATCGCTGCTCACCATATTTCTAGTCTATGTTCTACCTTTGCCCTTGCCTCCGATCCTATTACAACAACATCATCGCGAACAGCAAATCCGAGGGTGTTCCTCTCTCGACTTTACATGTCAGATAATCTATTTTCAAGACAAAAAGAAATGAACTCAGGGCATGTCCTTGATGAAGTCCCATGGTCACATCAAAGTGTTCGCACTCACCGGCAGCACGCCTCATCTTTGTTATACACCTTTTGTACATGTCTTGGATGAGTCTGATGTACTTCTCAACTCCATTCAGCCTCCATCATTTCCACAGTTCTTGTCTTGGTACCCCGTCACATGCCTTCCTTTTAGTTCTCTATTACCTGCCGCAGCGAAAATTTGGCATCTGTTATACTCCGCTCAGGCATAAGACCAAATTTCTTGTGCGTTACTGTCACTTTCTCTTTCAATATTTTGTCCACAATTTCAGAATGTGTGATGTTAGTATAATGCCAAGGTAGTTTCCACAGTCCTGTATGTAACCCTTGTTTTTACTATCACCTCTATCTCCCTCTTTTAGTCACATCAGTTTATCTGAAATTTTGTTCACTTGTACAATTCCTTGTTTTATCCCTGTGCTCAGCACAATCCTTACTACATTTTTCAGATTGTTTTCACCTCTGAAGTACAGCTTGTAGCCATATCCTATTTCCTTTGCCTTTTTCCCTGTCCACCTTGTCTCTTGAACACACAGCACATCTATCATCATTTTTTCTATCACTTCCACTATCTCCCTTTCTTTCCCACTCATTGTTCCCACGTTCAATGTTGCTATCCTAAATTTTATAGTGAAGATATCTTTTCTTTCTCTTCTTTGAGCTATCTTCTTTAACTTTATTCGCTCTTGATAAGGTAGCTGTTGCCCACTTTTCACAGCGTTACGTCGATGTGGCTGCGCATCGCTTGTGGGGCTCTCTAGTTGAACGGTAAACTTTCCGCAGGCGTTCGACGATCTGAAATATTGGGCCAGACTCGCCGGCATAATCAATCGCCACCATCTCCATATACCGTTGACAGGCGGTATAAACTTAAGGCGATATTTATAATGCGTCTTTGAATGTTGATATGCGATAGTCGCCAACTTCAAGCTATCCACTTGCTCTTACTCTAACCCAAACACCCACCTGTAGGTTGTTATGTTCCATCTTCAAAACTGAATTATTGGCCATCTACAAAGCTTTCAACATCATCAGAGGTAACCATATTGTTAGCAACACCATCCGAATCTTTACTGATAGCCAAGCTGCTCTGGAGATTCTCTATCAAGGGTCTAAAAGCCATAAAGACAACACAGCTGGTCAAATTTGGAGGCTGATGAATTACCTTAACTGCTATATTTGCCTCCAGTGGATCCTGTTGCACTGCGGAATTCCTGGCAATGGGATGATCGATGATCTAGCTAACAAAGCTATCGGCCTCAATCAAGATAACATTGCTATTAGCTGCGACATCGCCACAAAACTTTACCATAGAAAAGCTATTCAAAGATGGCAACAAAAATGTGAACACTCTGATTGGTACCATAACAACACCAGACTTAAGCCGATCTGTAAGGACATTCTTGAATATCACTCCCGTAAGAAAAATGTCAACATCCATCAGACTACTTAACTTGGACCAATAAATTCCTTTTCAGCATCAACAAAACCCAAAGTCCCCTTTGGCACATCTGTCAATATCTGGAAGATACTGAACATATCATCAAATCTTGCCCACGGTACGATGCACGCAACAACATTATTGGCGGTATCAGCAGCGAACTCTTGATCAAAGATAACCCAAGTGCAGTTTCATGTTTTCTTGAGAAGGTTGGTCGTCTTCTCACATGGTGGACCCGTGTCAGAAATAAGAGAAAGAAAGAGTTTTATGGTAATTAATTTGGCATGTAATTAATATTGAGTAAGCTAAAGGCAGAAAATCGATTTTTACAGAGAGCAACAAGGGCCAATGATGCCCTTCAAGAATTAAACTTTCTCCAACTGACTTCAGCTTTGGTCTACTAGGGACTCAGCAATACAAACCATTGACAAAAAATTAGAAACATATTGATTGTCGTCCCCCCCCAAATCGATATTTGTTTGGGTCCAAAATAACTTATATGGCTGTATAATTTATATTACTCAATTTTGAATTAGAAAGGTATTATACATATTGGTTTTGGGACAGGTCCGTATTTTAAAATAAAAATTGTGAAAATGCTAAGCAACTACAGTTGTTACTTAAAGGTAATGTATGATAGGCATTTCTGAAATATGTGTATAATATACCATATTTTGTAACATTTTGCATGTCTAAATAAATATTGTCCAACCCGCCCCGTTATCTACCACGCGTTAATGTACTGGTAGTTCATTTCACATTTTAAAAAGAAAACTGAGGTAATTCAACATATTCTTTGTACTTCTGACATATTTTTGTATGCTATTCAGAATTTGTACTATGAATCTTGTTGCTGGCGCTTTTATAGGTTACAATGCCCACAGAAAATTCGAGTTTTGTGTTATCGTGAGCGTATCAAAGAAGGAGTCCGCATGTGCGAACACAGTTTGGTCCTTGAAATAAATTTGACTCCAATTTCTGATTGGTCGAGTTAGTAATGTTTACTTATTTTATTATACTCATGTTATCATTCAAAGCTACCATACTCTCCATTTTTTATAACTAGAATTATATCATGCAACCTAATGTTTTTTTTATTAAAAGCGAATACTTAAGTAGTTAATTCTCTATTATTCAATTTTCACAGAAGCGAATTTTGTTGGTTGGGAGAAAAATACGAAAGGAAAATTGCTGCCACGAATTGCTAATCTAAAATCATCAATGGATCCTGAAAAGTATGTACAAGCGTAGTATTTTATGAAAATATTAGTTTTGGAAGTATTGAAGTGGAACTTTTTTACCCTTGTGGATGAATTCCTTCATTAGAGCAGTTAGAAAGGGGCAGCTCCTATGAAGCTTTTCATAGGTTCCAGTTCCTAGAGGAGCAAGGGAAAAATCCGTCTTCAATAAATTCAAATTATTTGTTTCTTTTGCTTTCTGGCATGTATGCATTGGTTCACTCAGTATTTTTTCTGTTGTTAATGTCTTGTCTTAGCTTATTACTCTTTTTGATATGGAGAGATTTATGGCAAATCGAAGCTACTACACATGGATAGAATAGAATTAAGATACCCAGTCCTCTTAATTTAATCCTATTTGGACTATATTTATTTTGATGAAGCATAGCTTCTTTGGTAGGAAATTATTTTAAAAAGTCCAGGCTTATTTTAGGTTAATTTTTATGCTGAACAGTCATCTGCATTATCTATAGAATCTTTTGATAACTTGTAGATTGGCAGAATCAGCTGCCGACTTAAATCTGAAGTTGATGAGGTGGCGTTTGCTGCCCGATCTGGATCTGGAGTCTATTTCCAAAACAAAATGTTTGTTGTTAGGATCGGGGACACTTGGATGCAATGTTGCACGTCAGTTACTGGTAAGTAAGATGTTAGAAGACAGTTTCGGGTCATAAGAGAACTATTCTGATGTTTTTAAATATTGTGGCATTGTTCTCATTTCTACACCGTTTTATAAGATTAACAAATAACTATTTGATGAAATGAAATAAAATCTAATGGAAAATGAGACGAAGTCGTTATTTTCTCCAAATACTAAGACCATCTATTATAAATTGGCAAATAAAACTACTAGAGACGGCTACAATCTTTGTTTTTATTTTATGTGTTTCTCAAAAGGCTTGGGGTATTCGTCACATTACCTTGATTGACAACAGTACTGTGTCATATTCCAATCCTGTTCGACAAAGTTTGTTTCGCTTCAGTGATAGTATACAAGGTGGCAAGGCCAAGGCTCAGGCTGCAGCTGATGCTCTGAAGGACATATTCCCGTCAGTTGTAAGTTTACAAACGAACATTTACGGGTTGTTCGAGAAGTAAAATTAAGACACCAAATATTTAAGTGAATTAATGGATCAAATCAAAGTACAACATAATAATAATGAATGAAGAATGTGTGTGTGTAGTGTTCTGCCGAATTAGTTATTAGGCAGGTTCTTTTAGCCTCTTTTAATTGCTATTCACCTCATTTCTCGGACTAACTGTAGGTATTATTGTAAAGGTTAGTCATTTGACTGTTGGAATTTGGAACCAACCTATATTTCGATCACCCTACTACATTATAACAACTAGTTGAGTTAAAATAAATAATATTTTATTATAATAATTGAAAATGCCCGTCATTGATCATAGACGTAGGTGTTAATGGTGTTATTGCTTGTGAAATGATATGTAGGTATTGACACCATTGGTTATGAGCGATACATTGATCAGAATGATGTCATTACTTTTGATGCTTGTGTGATTGACACCATTATTGTTCACTCGTATTGTCTTTAGATAGCGAATGCATATAATTTGTCTGTACCAATGCCCGGTCATAGTGTTATGCCCAATGAGGTGGACCAGGTAACCAAGGACTGCCAACTTCTTCATCAACTGATAAGTGACCACGATGTCATATACCTCCTAATGGATACCAGAGAGGCAAGGTGGCTTCCCACTTTAATAGCAGCTGTTCAACAAAAGGTAAGGCCGGGTGAAATAATTATCAAAGCTTTAAGGTGTTTTGCTTTCTTTACTTGTCTGATATTTACATCAAAATCGAATGCCTAATTTTTGAAAATATGATTTCATACATATTTAGTCTTCTTCTTCTACTACTACTACTACTGGCTTTTTCCACATTTAGGTGGGGTCGCCGTTGCGGATCGTTTGCCTCCACTTCTTGCGATCCATTGCGGACTTTCAACTGCTCCATATCTTCATGAATTCAGTCTTCCCATTTCGTTTTGGATCTTCCACGCATTCTCTTCCCCATCTCCATCTTTCTGACTCTTCTACCCACATAGTCCACCTTTCTCCTCATCACATGACCTAACCACAAGAGTTTTACCTCCCTCAATTTTCCGATGGCTATCCTCTCCCTCACCTTTTCAGGTCTTGTCAGTCCTAAAGACAACCTTAGCATTTTCATCTTTGCCACCTGCATCTTTTCTTCCTGCTCTTTTGTAGTAGTCACAGTATCCATCCCATACAGCATTGCTGGTCTCACCATTGTCTTATACAGTATACCTTTCACCTTGTCTGGTACTTTTCTGTCCAGCTTGTAAATATACACATATTCATTATTTATTGTAAAGAAAAAATACAAAATTCAGTACATAAATTGTTTTACAAAATAAATATATACAAAGATTTTATAGACGGATAATTATGTACGAATTTTTATTCACGAACCATACTATGATTGCGAATAAATTGTATACGAATAATTCTTTTCACATTTTCTATACGAATTTATTGTGTACAAATTTGTCTTATTTATGAATTTTTACCTCCTATAACATAAATTAGTGCATTTTTAAACAAGAACTACTTGAATGTAATTTGCTTCTTTTACATTTATTTCTTCAACATCTCAGAAGTATGATACAATGTGGTTAAAGAATTCCATCACAAAAGACAAGATCCATTGTCGTATAAGGTTTGCCAATAAAGGCCATTTGAAACCATTTTTTACTTTTTTGGATGCCTTGGCAACCCTACCATTTTGATTCTCATTAATCGATCAACATTTAAAATTGATTTATTGACTTTCAGGAAATAAAACCCTTTTATTATTATTAGAGCTTTGAAAGTATAAATCTTTTAGAGAGGAAATTCTATTAAAGAAGCAAGACAGTGAGTTGTGATTTCAATCACTCTTTTGGAATTTTAATTGATCTTCATTCTATAAATTACATCACTTTCAAGTTACTACACAATAAATACCATCACTTTTATTTATGACATTTTTATTGTGACTTCAACATCAGATCTGCTAACCTAATATTACCCAATAAAAATAAAGACACGTTAGGTACCTACATATAAGCACAAATACCTATACGGTAATGTACATTTTTAATGAAAAATTCCAGACTTGATGAGTAGTTCGAAATATGACTAATTTGTTTACTATGTTATTGTTACAGGTCATCTTATGGTTTTAGATAGGTACCTAATCAATCATCAAGGTGATTCAGTACCTATGTGCAACGGATCTGTTAGCTGATAGTCAATTACCAAAATAAATACAGGACTGTGCTCTTTATTATCTGTCTATATTAATTTATTTGTTTCATTTAGAAACTGATTAATCTTTGAACCCTACCTTTATTTGACCTCCTTTTTACGTATTGTTAGTATGTGAAAAAATAGGAAGTCGGTACAAAGGGTCTTCAAGATTTTGAATTATACGAATATAAATTCTTAAACTATATTTAATAGGTAGGTACATTTTGCAGATAGAAATATATGATTAATTACTTAGCTATTTTGTAAAGGGTGTACCTAGGAAAAATGTTACCAAATTCATAGAGGAAAATCTATGATTAATTATTATTTTACAAAGGAAAATCTGTAACTAAAAGTAATTAACTATTTTACAGAGGAAAATCTTTGAATATTTATTACTCATTTTATCAAGAAAAATCTTTGACTACTTTACGAGAGCAATGTATGACTAATTACTACTTATTTAACCGAAGGATATTTTACCTATTTTACCTAAAGAAATCTATGACTCTTTATTTTTGTCACAAAGGTAAATCTGTGTAACTAATTAATTATTCCGAGGGAAAGCTTTAAATATTTTACAGAGGAAATGTAGTAATTATTACCAGAGGGAAATTATTCTTCTATTATTTTCCAGACTGTCAACGCAAAATACATTGATACTCTCCGCCTTTCTGTTGCCGATTTCAACCATCTTAGTTCCGGCATGTAATTCAATATGGCTGCTAACATCAGTCTTGGCTATTATGGGCTTAGCTATGGGCTGCATTGACAACTTGGCTAATGTGCAGTTAATCAAAGTTTATGGAGAATTCGTGGCACCATATATGCAGGTTGGTGGAGACATTAGATAATGGGATTAACTAGACTGGAGAACCTTAGATCGTGGGTTCAACTCCACGTTGTATCGAATAGTCCCTATCTTGAATTATTTCAATTACAAACATCAGTTTTTTCCAGCAGACCCATCTTTTACATTTAGTGTTTTTAAGTGGCTAAGATTGTTTACTTTCATAATCGTTCTTTGATTGTATTACAAACTATGTCATCATTTGCAAAGAATACTATTTTACACAAGAAAATGCTTTACAAAATTGTTCCATTTTGTTCTTTTTATGTGAATTTCTGTTGCCATTTTACAGTAAATTTATAAGCTGTTTTACCGCAGAACTACCAAAGTCTCACTATCAAATTTTCCATAACCAATTAGATACCCTATTTTTTTTATAAATGGTGAGAAAAAAATCAATTGTTACATCAAATATGATTTATTTATTAAAATATATAGGCAACCCATTTATAAAATATTATATTGGCTAGGCAATGCACTTTTTCTACGGTGTTGGGGCCTTGTTGACTCAAGTGGTGCTAGATCCATTTATTAAAGACACTGGAGAGGACTGTGCCGTGTCGGCAATCGTCAATGCCACAGCTAGCGGCCAGCAGGTGCCCAGTCTAGTGCCGCCATTCTTCATTATTGGAGCAATTCAGGTAAGACAAGAGTAGCCTAATTGTGATTGGCTGATACATTTATGCAACACAAAACGTTAATTGTTAGCATTGTGTATTTTTCTACAATATTTGTCGTTGGCATTATACAGTATTAGTTTAGAACAAAATAAATCTATAAATAACTATGTTTTAAAAAAATCGGTCTTATTTGGTTTCCATGTAAATATTTCATTCTAAGGGTATTTGATGTGTAGACGCTCCGTCACCAATCGATAAATGCAATACGAAAATGTCAACCTAAAACAAAACGTTAATGTAATGTCTACAAGTAAATATGTTTAAGGCCCAATAATGTAATGAACACTACAGTGAATGATTTACTACTTTTCTTATGTTTGTATACAAAATGACCATAAATATTTGTTTAAATCATTAATTATATTTCTGTTATGTATTATGAGGGTGACGCAAAGACAACACCTATTCATTGCAGGGCTGTTTTATAAAATTATGAACACATTGACATTCTATAATTCCGATTTTGCTAAAATTTGGTACATTTTGGCAAATCTGGGAAAAAATTATCATTATCATTTTCTAGTTTTTCTTTCAAGAGAATAAATTTTCAATTAGTCAACTGTTGTTTTCGTATTACGAATCACAATCAAATTCGATTAAGCCAAATATCAAGAATTTCATTTCATACAACTTTTGAACAGCCTGGTCCAGTTAATAGAGTACCTACCTACACGTTATACAAAATAATTTTTATCTGACAAATACTTTTATTTAGGCATAGTTCTCTTTTATATTTTAGATAGTAAGTTTTCTCTTACTTGTCTATTTCTTCTTCAAACGTGGAATGAAGCTTTCCACAAGCCAAAGATTTTCGCCAGATCGCAGGGACATTTCGATGGATGACATGGTGGACCACGACAAAGCTATTGATAATACATACGGTAAGTTTGACCATTTGCTTTCCTAAGTATGTATACTTCTTACTATCAGAAAATTAGATCTAAAAAAATAATTCGCTATTTGTATATAAATTTACCAGCTAAGTGGTTTGTTCTCT
The DNA here is from genome assembly GCA_034780595.1 of Parotoplana pacifica. NCBI lineage: Eukaryota > Metazoa > Platyhelminthes > Proseriata > Otoplanidae > Parotoplana > Parotoplana pacifica. The sequence goes on along the minus strand of JAUYWI010098331.1, from coordinate 1,249 downwards.
GTTGTCATATTAGATATTGAAATTCCTTCAACCCAATCACATTTCATTTCAACTCATTTACAATTGGTCATTTTGGCGACATTTCTCTGCTTCTTGCTTGATGGAATTCAGGTTAGTTAATTTTGATCGTATGATAAAACCAGTTGCCCAGTTCCTAACTGGGTGCTTAGTTGTTTAGATTGTTTATGGTGCAGGTAATATAACGATTGCTTGGATATTTATTATTTGTACAATAGAAAACTGGCTTGCGATAAATCTGTTAGTTTCTATGTAGTATTGTTGTTGCTATACCTACCATAATATTGCGTGCCTTGCCAACGCAAATAAAATCTGACAAATTCTTATTCCTCGCCCCAAAATTGGTCTATGTAGGTGCCAAATTACTGGAGAGTCACTCGAATATAAAGACACAAAAGTAGAAATTGCTAAACAGAGTTTGATAAAATTTGTCACACTCAACAATCTTCATGAATTTGTTTGTTGATATGCAGCAATATTGTTCAAATGCAGAATTAAAATCTGGCAACGAATTTTTATTCCTCGCTCCAAAATTAGACTATAGGTGCCCAATTATTTGAAGTCGGATAGAAAACGACAAAAGAAAAAACTGCTTAAACAATTTTGCTAAAATTTGGCATAGTGAATCTTCATTGGAGGCTGAAAAAATGTTTGAAATTTCAAGTCATTGGACTATAAGTGAATTTTTAATGGAAAGCTGTCAACATTTTTTAAACATTATATAAAGACAGAAGAACTGAAATATAGGACAAACATGGAATTCTGCTAACAAAAAAGGATGATATATTGATTCGGTGGAAGACATATATAAAAGAACTCTACAACAAAATGAATAAACCAGCGCAAAACGATTTTCAACAAGAATAAAAAGAAACTGTCAATGACGACTTCAGAGGACCATCAGTTTACAATGTGAAGTTGAAGAAGCTGTTAAACATATGAAGACTAAGACTAAATACAGAAATTTACAGTGTAGATAAACGTAAAGATAAACGTAACATTTTTTTAGAAAAGATTCTGTTGATTGTCATAGCTATTTTAATATTTTCCATATCCATTATTTTCTTTATGTATAGCATTTTAACCTCATGTAGAAGATTAAAATACTAGCAATACCGTTACTTAATATGACATCTGATAGCTGATTCTTATTTCTTACATAAAAATTAGTCTATATCATACCTGAGCAAGGGGGGACAAGGGGGACATGCCCCCATCCCGAAATTTAAAA
>JAUYWI010098320.1:0-11726 GCA_034780595.1 Parotoplana pacifica | reverse complement strand
TTGGCAACTCAGTTACTGCTGCAACAGTCATACGTATTAACAAAAACTTTACAGATACAGGAAGTGTTGCTGATCTGCTAAGGGCGGGCAGAACTAAGACTGGAAGATCTGAAGAAAATGTGGAACGAGTCCGGTATGCTATTACGCAAGCTCCAACAACATCGACTCGAAGACTCTCAGCCGAGCTTGGCATTAAGCACACATCGGTCTATAGAATTTTGAAAAAAGATTTAAAATTCAAATCCACAATTCCTGTTTTATGTCAATTCTTGAACGAAGACGACTTTGACAGGAGACTACAGTTTGCAGAATGGTATTCAGAGATGGCTGACAATGATACAGACTTCCCTGGCAAAATATTATGGTCAGATGAAGCCTGCTTCAAAGTTAACGGCCATGTTAATCGGCACAATTCGATTTACTGGAGTGCCAACAATCCCCACAGACTTATGCCAGTGGCACAGCAAGGACCCGGAGTAATGGTATGGTGTGGGATTTTAGACAATACTATTATTGGTCCTTATTTTTTCGATGAAGGAACTGTTAACAGTGAACGGTACCTGAGGATGCTCGAGACATATCTATGGCCAGCTGTCTCTGATCGGTGAGACATCTTCTTTCAACAAGACGGAGCCCAGCCACATTATGCAACATTAAAGCCTTTTATTGTGAAAACAATCTTTTATTAATAAACAGGCAATACAAAATAGCAAAAACCTTCTGGATTTGCCAATTTATGAAAATAGACAAATCCATATGTGTGACAGATAATAATAATAAAGTAAACTTCTGGTACAAATATGCTTATCTAAAACAAAATATATCTAATTGTAAATATCCAAGTACCTACACTATAGTCTCTAGTAGGCACAGACTATGATTTTGTATCAGAAGTTGATTTTATAATTATTATATATTTAGACATTGGATTCATCAATTTTATAAAATAATATAAATGAACTAACATTAAATTTATTTTGTAGCATAATTTTTAATTTTATCCAATGCTAAAATAGGAATTTATAAACATGTAATGACAAGCTGCATGTTTTGGAAATGGGTCTACAAACACCTACAATAATTTGAAATTAAGCTTAGAATACATAATACATTCATTCAGATCTACAGATACCTACTATATTTTAAAATTAATATTAGAATAAATAAACAGTCATATTTCTAAACTTGTAATTTATAATTTTTAGAATTGGATCTACAGATACCTAATAAATATATTTTGAAAACAAGGTTAGAATAAATAAAACAGACATATTTTTGAAAGGTAAAATATATGTACCCAGAGACTTGCCACATAAGGATTTACACTATGTGTCAAGAGTCTTGTTTCAGAATTAATAAAAACTTACAAATTTAACTAATTTCAATAACACTACATAAATATAAAATTTCAATGTAATATTTTACCAATATTTTTTTTACTGACAATTAGAAGTTTGTCACTCTTGTCACTTTGATAATTTTATTATGTCAAGACTCTTGCCACATAAGGATTTTCACTATGTTGTGAAAGTGACAAACTTCTAATTGTCAGTTAAAATAAATGTAAGTAAAACATTAAATTGAAATTTTATAGGAAAATACTTCTGTGTCAAGAGTAACTCTTGCCACAAATGTAAATCCTAATGTGGTGAGAGTCTTGACACAATAAATTAATCTATGTGTCAAGAGTGACAAACTTCAAATTTTCAGTCAAAACAAATGTAGGTAGAATATTACATTAAAATTTTATATTTATGTATAGTGCTATTGAAATTCATAAAATTTGTTGAAGTTTTATTAATTCTGAAACAAATATTTTGGTTTAGAACTTGGGTTATTTTTTTTAAGTGAAATCATTTTAAAATTTCATATTTACAAAATAGCACCTATTTTCTATGTATCTACAGTGTTAGTTTTATATCATAAAAGTAAAAGTGATTCTTACTACATAGTGAAAATACTTATGAGGCAAGAGTCTCAACATATAGTGTAAAATTTTATGTGATGAGACAAGGACCATTTGTAAATCAAACAAGGTCTATTCATTTATAAATTGCATAAGCTCAATTTATAAATTTCTAAAATTTCTAAAATACTCGGATATAGGCATTCTGACTAGTATATATTTTGTCTGACAAATTCCTATTTAAGAATTGTACTATAAAATAAATTTAATGTTATTATTTCCAAGAAAGTTATTATATTTTATAAATCATAAAACTTATGTGAAAATAGATGAATCCACATCTCTGAACACATAGTAATAATGTCAACTTCTAGTAAAAATATGCTTATCCAAAACAAGATATCTAATTATAGATATCCATGTAACTATACTAATAGCCTCTACTTACTTGGCACAGATTATGATTATTTACTAGATGGCAGTAGACAGTTTAGGCCATGTGGATTTATCAAGTAATATAACTGAACTAACATTAAATTTATTTTTTAGTGCACTAAAAAATAAATTTATGTTAGTTCAAATGGCAAAAATGGCAAATTCCTAGTTTAGTACTAAACTAGGAATTTGCCATTTTAACCAATCAATGTCTTCTTTTTCTACTTTAGATGCTTTTACCCTGAACTACTTTTACTAAATAATTTTCTTTATGTTTAACTTTTTAATTAAGTTAGAAGCTTAGAACTGTAGAAATTTTGAGCTTGTTGAAAAAATATCTGCACAAATTTTAAGCTATTCCGTTTGTAAATTTCTAAATATATAATAGTATCACATATATTATATAAGTTTAAAAAAATGGAATATAAACTTTTAATGTAAATAACTATGTTCATCCTAAAATTATTAATGAAAGTAGAATAATTAAATATTCTGTATTATTGACAAGAAAATAGATATTAATTAATATTACAAAAGGCAAAAACAACTTACTGCAAATTATCAAATACCAAAAAAAGTTATTTCAATTAAAAGTCAGTTGACATTCAGTATTTAACAAATTACTTAAACAAATAAGTATTAGATGGACGGAAAGGAACCGACTAGGTGATCTTGATCTTGAAGATGATATCGCTCTGCTGACTGAGAATGGGAATATTACCCCAAAAATTACATCACAGATTGAAGAAACTGCAGCGCAGCTTGATCTAAACATCAGCATAGAAAAACCAATACTATGCATGTAGTACAAGGAACGCTTAACCCTATTATTATTGGAGGATATCAGATGAGATCTGTTGATAAATTTACTCACTTTGGCAATGTCTTCACTGATACACAAAGGACATTATGCAGACTTTTTATGTAGGAAGACAACCAGTCTTCCAACGAATTTACAAAATATGGAATTTAACAGCAATTTCAACAACTCTAAAAGTTTGACATATTAATTTATAGAACTCCCAACTGCCATTTATGAAGTAGAGACATGGAGAAGTAGTAAGCAAATTGTGCACCAAATCGATGTCTTCTACATAACAACGATGCTTTCACAAATTTTTAACATATCTTACTATATAACCAAATCAGCAACGATGAAATACTACAGTGTACAAACTCAAGAAAGCTGTGTGAAATTGTTGCAAAATAAGGTTAGAGCTTGTTGATCATATCCTGAGAATTCCTAAATACCGACACCATAAAACTACTATGAAATGGACACCACCAAATCCCAGATGTAACAGAGGAAGACCCAAAAAGCATTTGGTGAACAATTTTGCTGAATAATCTATATAAGTGTTCTGCTGAATCAGTTAATTCTTTATAGATGTTTGGTTCGAAATCTTCTAGCATCCCTTTTTTCTTGGTTTCCTCTTCCACGTTAGCCATTTCTAGTTCTAGTGTATATAGAAAATTGATTATCGATTTGAGATTGTTTCTGGTTATGTATGGCTGCTAATATTAGGTCATCCACAAAAAAGAAAACAAACGCATTAACGCTTTTGAACTCTGGGGTTACAAAAGAATACTTATGGACCAAAAGAAGAAAAGATTCTCAAATATCGACATAATCCGCCCGAGAATAACTCAAATATCTGGCCACATTCTCAGAAGAAATATCAACAATATAGAAAAAGCGATCATGCTAGAGAAAACGAATGACAGCAGAAGAAGAGGAAGACAACGTTCTCTCTGGATCGATAACATCAAGGATATCGATGCAATTAGTTGAAGTGAACTTGTATCCCAAGAAAAGATCAGGACTAGTTGGAGACATATGGTGGATGAGATAGCTATGAATCGCAAGCGACTCGCCCGCACCCAATGATGATGAATGCAATTTATCTTGCTAACTATTTTAGTAGGTTAGAATCGTTGAAATATTTATTAGTATTTAGTTAAGCTTGCGATTGTTAACGGTATACGAGTATGTATATCTGTCATTGAACATATCTTACTATTATTTACTGAATTAATTGTTTATTGTGCTTAGTCGACTTGCAATTACATTTTCTAAATTGTTAATTTTACTTATTTGGTATATAATGCTTCTGGTACCTTTATTATATGCGTTGCTATAGTGTCAGCAGATTTTGCTAGTATAATTTTCCGATATTGTTCCGTTTAATAAATTCTGATTTAAATTTTTTATTACCGTTAATTATTCAATAAGTTGTTTGTAAATGGAAGATACTATAACACAAGGAGAACGATTAGGTTTTTCAGAAGCTGAATTAAGAGAATTGGTAGACAATTATATAAAGACTACAAGGAAAGAGAAAGCTAGAATAGCAAGAGAAGACGCAGAAAGAATGGCAGAAATAAAAAGAGAAGAATCTGAAAGGGAGAAAGAAATATATCAAAGAGAATTAGAGCTGATAGAGGCACGGAGATTGCATAGATCATTCGAAGAAAAAAATATTTAAACTACCAACTGCAAAATTGTCTGTTTTTGTTGAAAAAACGATGACTTCGACTCTTATTTATTGCGATTTGAGCGATTTGGACTAGTGCAAAAATGGAAAGAAACGGAGTTGGCAGCGTATCTAAGTACGTGTCGTAAAAGTCCAGTATTGGAAGTTTACTCTAGATTAGCCCCAGTAGACAATCAGAACTATTGGAAACTGAAGCGGCGTTCTTATAGAAATATGATCTAAAAGAAGAAGGATTTTGTAAAAGGTTTAGAGGTCAAAATATAAAAAAATATGAAACTTATATGGATTATCTTGCTCGTCTTTCACATTATTTTGATCGGTGGATTCAGTTATCGGTAATTCAAAACTTATGGACCTTTTTCTACAGAAACATTTATTGGCAAAATTCTCGGAAGAATTAAAAATATTTCTCAAATAGCATAAGGGCAGAATTAACGGTCACTTATGTCGAAGCTCATAAAACGAGTAAAATAGAATGTAGATGATGCTACATGTGTGAGAAAATAGACCATTTAGTTCGTGATTTCAGATTTGATGTTGGGATGGACAATAGTAATAGAGGGATTCAGTCTTCAAGTTTTCGATGGAATGCAATAGACAAAATGAATATGCAAAATGAGAATAAAAGTATTAAAGGAAATATGTCTAGGTACTAGTAACCAAATAACACAGCAAATTACGGCTCAACTTTAATAGGAAAGTGTGCTGCGTTTGTTCAAAGAAAGGATATATGGGACAAAATTGTTGGCAAAACAAAGAAAAGTATTATCGATAAATATAGAATAAATCGGCTACTGAAGCTACTGTTAAACGTAATACTTTCATGTTGGATGATTGCACTGAATATCTATTGTTGTAGTTTGTTGAAATAAGAAGTTAGGGAAACCTGAGACTATATAAGAACTTGCAGATTATCCACATGCTATGGGGAAAACCAATGAGGAAGATTCTATCACTGTAAGAGTTAAGGGGTATAATACAATCTTGGTCAGGCACACAGGTACATCTCACTTTTTCTTACCATTGTTACAACTTAATCCGATAGCGTAACCCCAACCCAGGTAAGGCGAAATAAAATAAGATAAGGCGAAGTGAGTCGGCGCCCACCAAACCTATTAAAACTACCAAATGTGACGAAAGAATTTACAACATGTATAGATGCCTCTGATGTTGGTATAGGCGCAGTATTATTGCAAGAAGAAAAAACAGTACTGTATGTCAGCAGGAAGCTATTACCGAGGGAAAAGAATTATTCGCAACAAAAAAAATATCTTGCAATTGTCTGAGCAATAATGAAGTTTGAAAAATACACATACGGTAGGAAATTTAACTTGCAGACTGATCATCAAGCTGTCATTCATAATGATTCACCTATGAGAAATAGTAGAGTAAAAAATGGGCTCTTATTTAGAATTAAAGCAATAAAAGCGGTTGATTGCATTGGAGCAGATTTTTTAAATAAAAGTTAAGTTCTCTAAGTATCAGTTTTTGTTTTTTTAAATCACGTATATCTAATTATGTAGTTTTTTGGTATGTTATTTAAAAATATAAAAGTTTAATTTGGATATATTCCAATTTGTTATAATTCGTATTTTGGAAAGGAGAGTGATGTCACATAGTGCAGTGTGTTATTTTAATTAATGTATCATTATGCATGTGTGCGCCATCTGTAAATCTTGTTCAATAAATATGTAATCGTTTAGTAATTTGTAAATACAGTGCAGATATTTGGTGTTTGGTTGATAAAATGTTTAAAAAATAAAATCTTGGCATAAAGAAAGGTTGTGCAGAAAAGGTGTATCTTCTCTCTATAACTTACTTTATGTACGAATCTCTGGAATCAGTAATTTTGGAGTTCCTGGTAACTGTACATAAAATATATGTTTAAAAATATGTTTAGATGTTCAAAAGCGTCATCTAGAAGTACAAACAAATACATCAAGGTATATTTTATAGTGACCATGTCTGTATTTGATCACCACGGTTTTTGTTTCGAAGAAGGAAAAAATGTATAATGTATATTTATTGTACTGGCTCCCTATGAAAGGATTCTTACAAAATTAATTTTACTTATGCTGTACTACTGTCTAAGTCCTCTATTTGAAACAAACCTGGTTAAAATTGGCTTAGTGGTTTTCATGCTATGAGTTTCAAAAGTTGATTTTTTAGCCAAAATACACCTCAATTCATACAAAATAACTGTTTCAGGATTTTGATGCTTTGTTGACTTTGAAAAGGCATTTGACAAAGAGAATTGAAAAATATTCATGGAAACACTCTAAAGAATAGGAATTGACTGGAAAGAGACAAAGGTAATATGAATATCAAGAATTGATAATAACCCAGTCAATATTACGCTGAATTGCCAACAAGTAGAACAAGTTAAGAAATTCAAATATTTGGTATGGAAGATGTCAAGAAGAAATTCGAACTAGAATAGCAATGGCAAAGACAGCATTTACCAAAATAAAAGAACTTCTAACAACCAAGAGTCTGAAAATATTGAAGACACTAATCGGTAGCATACTTCTATATGGTTTTGAGACGTGGACAATACATGAAACTAAGATGAAGAAAACCGACGCATTTAAAATATGGATATATTGAAGAATGCAGAAAATATCTGATCAAGACAAATGAAGAAGTCTTTTAGTGGACATCAATGAAAGAAGGAGCTTATTTAGTACAATTACAAAAAAATCGATCAATGAATCTTTCCAAGATACAGGTACCTGCATACCAAATTTCAGTCTACTTGAACCATGGGGAATATAATTTTTTATTGGAGGTTAACACAATTCGTTACGATGTTATCTACCATGGATTAAGAGGCACTCAAATGCTCTAATGATTAAGGCGTTTCTGGAGGTAATTTTTGTTTAAAATTACTTTTACGTATCTATGTGTTGTCAAATTGTCAATAGTGCATTTATAATCTTCTCTCTTAGTCCTTCTTTAGTTGTTAGAAGATCGTAAAATTTTGTTCATTTTAAAAATGGGATGCGTGCCACTTATTGCGCCCCCTCCTCTGGATACGCCACTCTGCACTGTATAACTATATTGTATTACTGAACATGAACATCATGTCCCTTATAGGTACTGAATCCGGCGAAACTAATATTTTATACATTTCTGAAGCATAAAATTGTGAGTTTTCTTCATGTTCTTGCAACAAATAAAAAGATTTATAAAATAGTGTAATAAATGATATATTAATTTGGATTATTACATATAAAGAAGTACATAGTACGTACATTGCCCAGGTGAGATATCAAAATTGAAAGTGAGATATTCTGCGTAGGAAAAGATGAACATTAACAAACAGTTTTGACCTTCAATTCACATTTTGCAAGAACTACACTTTTTGTCAACATGGTGTATTAGAGTAAATATGTCCACCATTTTATTGAACATACATACATAGGTATATGGTATAATAAGTGAAGGAATATGTCCACCAAATATGGTGTACAATTTTGATGGTGCATAGTTAGGATTTTTATTAAAATTCAAAAAGAAATCTTGCTTAATCAATAAATAAGTACATTTTTGAATAAAAATTACATCCAGCTGTAAGTATTTTAACTGTTCGTTCTTTTAGAAAATATTTAAAAAATTCTGAAAAGAAAGAAACACTAAAACTAAAGATTACAACCATTCTCCTTCATGCTAAATACAAAAATTACTACCCTTATTTATACTTGTATTCACTGATACAAGTACCTACTCAAGTGTATTTATAAATTGATTAGGCACAGTTTTCTGTTTAAATTGTGCTAGTTCATTTAATCAGTAACAACGGCGTGGATTTGTGTGACACAAACTATCCTTTCGAAGGTCATATCTCAAAAAGTACATCACCTATCTAGATGCAGCTTTCAGAAAAGAGAGGACTAGGCCTGTAATACAACATATGTCAAAATGAGGGTATTGCTTTACTTGCATCATGGAAAAGTTTTGAAAATATAGGTCATTTATGGGTATCCTTTTATTCTTATTTTTGGCACTTTGTGAAAACTCAATTCCGTATTGCTCTAAAAATACAAAACCGATTTTAATATATGTATAATAACTCATTGGAAAGGACAATTTGATATCTACATAATAATGTTAAAAGTATGGTATGGTTTTAAACTTTTCATGGTTAAATGTTGCAAAATGGGTTTAGTCGGAATCCGCTTGTGGCAAAACCAAACCTTCATTTTGGAAAAATTCAAGTAAGTTGTTTTTTCATAAACAAAAATGAAAATCAATTTAACTAGTCACATGTTATCTAAACTGTTGTTAAGTATGAGTATGTGTACCAAAAAGTATTAAAATTGGTAAAGGATAAACACATTTTGTTCATGTCTTTACTAAAATATAAACATTATTGTGCTTAGCCATTTTTTATAAATATTTTTTTAATAAAATTTTAAACGACTGACATAAACTTTGCATAAACCCCATCAATTGTTTCTCGAAAATTTCAAGTTTTTTCCCTCAAAACCAAAATTTTTAGATTACTTTATTTCAGATATCTGTAAAATTTCTATAATAACGTTTTACTACTGAAATGAGGTCATAATATACTCCATCAACATGTCCAATAAAATAAAATGACAAGTTTTTATTTATAAAACATCCAAATAAATTTTAAAACCCTTTACATCGTCCTATTTAAAATTAAAACAAAGAATTGAGAAAATTAAAGAATGATGGCAAACTCAATGAAATTTTAGTTAAAATCGAAATTATTGTTAATATAGAAAACAACAACATTTAGATTGGTATAGTCGTTTCTTATACACCGATCATACCTTCTCGTATTTTCATAGGTAGAGTTTCCCTTCTTGCTATTACTAAATTCTTTGAATCGAACTGTTTCACCCATCAATGGTGGTGAAATTTAATTATTATTTAAGATTGTGACATTGTTGGTTGTTATATTTAGGTCATAGTGATATTTAAATTACACATATAACCAGTATTCATAAAATACAAGACCTGTTATGACCAATTCGACAGAGATTCTTTATATCTTTTCCTGCACAGAATAATTTTTAGTGCCATTTTTCTACATACATAGAAAATTTCATTGGCCTATATTTACTACATAAAATTATAAAGTTTCCAAATGGTATAATCTGAGTAAAGATGAACAGTTTATACATATTATGAGTAATAAACTGGAAACTCGTCAAAAGATATGAAAAAATAATACATAATTGTGTATCACACATGATGTAAAATATTATTAAAATTTGTGCATCAACAGATAATGAAAAAATATTTTTTTATGTATATTGGTACTTTAGATGTATCTATTTGTAAAAAGAAATGGAAACAGTTAAATATTTATAATATCCAAATTACATAACATGATGTTGTTTCCAGAGTGTTTCATCAGAGTGAATAATAATTATATATACTTACATACATGAAAATAAACTATGCAATTTAGAATAAAAGTGACCGAAACTAATTGTGACCAAAATAATATATGGATCATTTCGAGAGTTACGGTCCCAACATCCTACACTTTTAAGCTGTTTATGACTTTGTGAACAGATATATTCTTTTGTAATTTTCCATGCTGTTTAACATTTACAAGTACATGAAGTATTAATAAGTATATGTTATGACTTTCTTTAAAATTACGCAACGGCTAGAAGCTGTAACATTTTGCTATTATAATTCGCAGGTATTTTTCTAGAGTATATTTTTTATCTTATTTGATACGTTATTTACTTTGCAAGTATTCAAATAAGAAACAACTGAATAATTAAAAATAATCAAAGACATTATATCATGTTCAAGAATGTACTATTGCAATATGTCACTCGAGATGATTTTTTCTGCACAAATGATGCTTCATTTACACATGTCTGCTCATAATTGTAACAGTTAACCCATGATAACTTAATAGTCTTTAAAAAAGTTGAAATCCTTTAAAAAGCGTCAATTTTCAAAATTTCTTATGGACATACATTGTTTGCCTGTTTTGGTTGGTTTGAACGTCTCTGTTCTCTGAAAAGTAACCTACTCTATAAAGAAACGATGTTACAGCCCTCAAGCTTAACTATGTGAAGTATTTTATGAAAAAATCTAAACTAAAATGGTTAAATTTAATCTAAAAATATCCTGGATATAAAATTTACAAAGAAGAGTAAAATTCGAAGAGTTGGTCAACAACCGTTATGTTACTTCTTTATCAAGCTAATATACTGAGATGAGTGTGGCTATGTACATACATATAAAAATCCCTTCTAGAGTTGGTATCCTACACCTATTGTCACAATAATATGTTTTAATAGAATCATCAGTATCTAAAATGGAAATATATAAAGTAGAAATATATTTCAACTACAAAAGTTATTATTGTCCATAATTTTAAATGTATTAATGATGCAATCTTTTTAATTTGCAAATTTTTCATAGATACCCAAATATGTAGAATAAACAAAAAAACAGATAGTCAACCGAGAACCTAAAATCACAAACAATTTTCATAAAAATAGCTAATTTTAAAATGTTACAAATTATTTTTATTTATAAACATAAAAATTGAAAATGACATTTTAAACACCTTTAAACACTTTTGAGTAGTAAATTAAAGTTAAAATTAAAATATTAAAGAATGGTCTACCTACCAATTGACATAGCTTTAAAAAAATATTTGCAGAGAACTAAGCAGGATTTAGATAAACTAAATATATCACAAGTATTCTTTAACGGGAATCGGACATGGTGTCCAGATTAAAGATAATATTTTTTTAAACTTTAAATTATCGTTGTTTCGGTAGAAAAATATTATTCAAATTATCTTTTAGGTAATAATAATAATAATAATTTTATTTAACCACAAATATGTAAAAATACAATCAAAGTGGGGAAGTAACACAACAAAA
>JAUYWI010098309.1:0-11726 GCA_034780595.1 Parotoplana pacifica | reverse complement strand
GCAAATCGTGGCTTGTCAAGGTGGCAACAGATTTATATAAGTGTATTTGTTAAAGTTTAGTGTTTGGTTCAAATATATTTTTTTCGGATGCACACAGACTTTTTGACCAGCGGGTATTTATTATAACTTCCTTTCATGTAATTTTCTATATCCGTTTCATACACAACTATGTAGATAACCTACCTACATTTTATAGCAAAATTTGGGCATTAGATATAAAAAGAAAAGCAAGATTTGTTAGAAGTTAGTCTAAAACATGTTTAAATATGTTCTATGGAAGGTATACAAACTCGCGACTTAAATACTTGAATTTTGTTTTCTGGTAGCTACCAGAATCTTTTACATATTTGGAGTAGGCATATCAATGTCCATGTTTAGCTCTTCCTAGCGCTTAGAGATGGTTTACACCATTTAGGCGCTTTATAAATATAGCTAATTATTATTATTATTCTGTAGTAATTTCGTTTACCTTGGTTGAGTAGAGGCAATTGTTCTTCAATACGTATACATATTTTTATTTCTAATTATTAGTGCTATACATTGCACTCTATTCACTATGCATTGATTATTTCAGCTCCAGACCGAACCGACCCAATGATCAGTCGCCATCCAATCCCTATCCAGATCCCTCCATCTTATCGCCCAGTATCAACCCTGAGACTGGACTGCCATATGACAAGAAATCAATTGACAAAGAGCTAAACAAATCACTTTCCTCGGCATCGATTGATATGTGGTTAATTTTAGCCATTTCTTGTGGCAGCGCCTGCGTCCTCATCACAATATCCTGTGTTATCTATCGTTGTCGTCGACGAGATGAAGGATCGTACGATATCGGTGAAAATCACAACTTTGTTGACCCTGCCGCCCGCCCTCTGCGTGAAGAGCGGTTCTCGACTCACATTGGCCTGTCCAATGGAAGGAGTTCGTCAGAGACCAATGGAAGTGTTCGATTAACTAATCACAATAGTCATAACCATTCCAGTCAAGGTAGTAAAAAGGGAAAACGTAAAAAGAAAGAAAAAGTTGATAAAAGAAAAGAATCAAAAGAATGGTATGTTTGAAACATAAACAAACTGTTATACAAGAAGGTTAAATACAAACTTTTTATAAGTTTACTTCAAATTAATTTGGAATTGAATTTAAAATCGAAGTTGTTTTTACGATATTTGCCTTTCATATTTTTTTTAAAATAATCAAAACTTCTGCAATGGCTTTCAATTGTAGCTAATTATCATTTCACTTAAAAGAATGGATGAATTTCATATTTCTTTATTCACAAAAATTTTCCGATTAGCAACCAATACAAAACAAAGCTCTCTTTGTCCAAAAAAATTAAAATAGATACATAAGAATCGTCCAAAAAAATTCGTCTTTTATTTAACAAAAAAAGAAGAAACAATAGTTATAAAAAGGGGATTTATTTATTATGAACAAACAATTAATTAGTCAATAGTCAACAATTTATGATGATACTTTTTTACAAATAGCATTCATGATTATCAATAATACGCTGCAAATCATTTCTGAAATATGTAAGCTAACTCATTAGTCAACAGTCTACGAAAAAAATGTATCCAGGTAATTTTCTACAAATTCAATGACGGTTAATATCTTGAAATATAATATTCTTTTTCTATGCCTACCTTTCGCGTGGAAGCTGTTCAAGATTTTCTTGTGCACACTGCACTCTCTGTAGCTTCTAAACATTGTTGACTGTTTAAAGAATACATCGTGCACTAAGCTTGCTGCGTTTCAAGAGAATACAATGTCAGTCCCCACCTCACCTCAATTTTTCGGACGGTACACCGAAAATCTTCATCAGCGTATTGTTGGATTGCTTGAATGGTCTCGCCAGTTATTGCATTTATGGGTGTCCCAGAACAGACAGTATCATCCAAACTGCCGCGCCCACCTCTTGCTTCTTTGATCCAATAAAAAACTCGACTTCTTCTTCGGAAGGTAGGGTTAAAAGTGCAATGATAATTTACTGGCCTTCTTGAGTTAAAATATCTTCCATTTTGTTAGGTGAGATAAAACTGTATAATTAAACTATAAAATTTCAAAATTTGAATATCAAACGATAGAGAGCACTAATCTTTTCATCGACTAATTTTCAAAATGCTGTAGTTATTTTCAAAATTGTATATCTAGATATGTCCCAAATTTTTATTTCCTACTAGTCATAACAGCGTAAATATAACAGCGTAAACATAACAGCGTAAATATTTCAATTTAAAAATTTCAAACTGAAAACAAGTTATAGCATTTGTCTCTTTACTTTTAAGACACCCCTCGTAGTTTCATTATTTTATTAACGTGTACATAAATATATTAAAGCATTTGTAAATATACCAAATATTTCCAACCGTCCTTTATAGTTATCAATGCAGATACGAATATAATATCGATTCAATGTCTTACATATTTCTGTATATAGCTATTGATTGTTGCAGGTAACTAAAATTAAGGAATTGTTTAACCTTTTTGTATAATAAACATATAGCAGGCTAATAATAATAGTTAATTAATCCATTGAGTACATTTTTATAAGTTTTGAATTTCTATATTAGATCTTATAATAAAGCTGCTATTCAAATATAATTAGTATTAACAATTAGCCACTAATTATAAATGAATAGCAGTTACACTAATTCTTAATATCAGTTTAATTTAAGTTTTAAATTTTTCATCAGAAAGTTGTTTCCAAAGTGGAGAAAACTTTTGACCCACCTTGTAAAACGGACATTAAATTGTACTGTATACAATATTTAACACAAACGTTGAAAATATTGATTTTGTTTAAAACAATTATCACAAGGATACATATATTTTTATTGCTTTTTAATAGGTTTTAATAAAAATGAATATTCATATTTATACAAATGAGTGTTTCGTATAAAAGAATTAATTGTAAATTTTAAACATTTTTATTCACTTAGCAAATGATACTACTAAGGGTAATAATATAATAAATTTTAAAAATGTTATTTTCGATTATATACGTAGATAGGTATCAACAACAGGATCTCCATAATTGTACATAAAACAAATTTTTATTTTATTTTTATAAACAATTATTGTTTTTTTTTTTCAAAATTATTTACCAAGAAAAAAAGTAATGTGCAAAAATCAAAGTGAATTACTTTTTTTTAAACTGATTTTGCAGATTAAAAGGGAATTCATTGAATTTATCATTTTAGTTCTATAATAAAGTCTCTAGTTCATTTTAGTTCTAATTCATTTTAGTACCCATGTGAGTTTTGTTAAGAAGGACGATCTGTAAAAACTTAGCTTCGAATTTCTTCGCTTAATTTTGAGGAAAACCAGCTGCAATTATTCTTCAATTTCACTAAATTTCTCAAATGTTGTCAGGAAAATGTGCATTTAATAATATTCACATGTATACTAAATTTCATCTGATGCTAAAATGTAAAATGGCACGTAGTTTTGCAATATCTTTAAGGCATAATTTATCAATTTTGAAATTATAGAGCATCGGAGGTTACATTTTTATTGTAGATTATTGGGTTATGGACAGTAGAAATGTAATTTAGATAGATACTAATTAAATCTAATAATTTTCATATTTTTATTTAAGAAAATTATCTATAGTACTAAAAGTGTTCGTCCTAGTTGCTTTTTATATTGGTGATAATCTCCTAGAAAAAATCGCGTTTGGTACATTGCAGAGTGCAGACAACAAATGAATTTGAAATCTCATGCCCATAAATACGAGTATGTAGGTACTTTTTCAAACATAGGTTTTTTATATCTAAAAGTTATAGACTTTCTGTAGAAAGATTATATCAAAATAAAATGTAAACAATATTGCTTAATCCAATAATGCCCATATGGATCGCCCTATCGACGTCATGTATAGTTAAAGTAACTTCAAAATATAATTAGTCCACATTCCAAATACCTATCTATTTAGAATTTAAGTTGATCCAAATGCTTTTGTCATGTGTTTTTTGGTGGCATATTTAGATGCTAAATGAATTCTACAGTTAATTTTATAACATGGTAATTTTGTACATACCAGACATACAGGGTGAATTTTAAGTAACGCCCGATTTTTAATAATAAAAGATTTATAGAATAATTAAATTTTTATTAGCATAAATAATGAATCAGAAAAGAATAAAACATAAACATAGTACATAGTACAATATACAATATAGTACAATATTCAGTCTATTAACACAGCAGAATCATGTCTTATGTTGTTCAAACTACTCCCCATCTACATCGGCACACATCTGAAATCGGGCGTTACTTCAAATGCACCCTGTATATACATATATGTAATTGGAATTTTATTTTGTACAAAACCGTGTTCAAAAACTGCATTTTACCAAAATGGTATCTTTATATTTATATCATGTATATAATAAACTGTGATGGCATAATTTACTTTATATTTGATTAATTAAATTTTTTTATTTATACCGTTTTGTTTCTAATGTTTTTTACAAACAATAAAATGTAGATGACTAGGCGGTAGTTTTATTTGTTTTGTCCAAAAATCAAATTTGAACATCTTTTCAAAATAAATAGAAAATCAATTTGTTAAAAACTATAATTGACCGCAATTGTATTTGAGCAATTCCACTCGAAAGTCGACCAGATTTCAAAAGAATAAAGTACAATAAAGATTATAAAATTATTCAAATATGAAAATAGACATTTCAGAGTTATATTTATCGAAAAAAATGAGTAAAAATATTAATCTTTTGTTCTTATGACTCATTGAATATCTCTATATTTTAGCCTAACCAAATGAGTTAAATTAAACAGTTTTAGGAGCTTAAAAATATGAAGTATATTTTTGCATTATTTTCTTTTAAAATCTGTTGAATGCCTCCTTTTAAAAATAATAATACTGGAATTACTTGTTCAATAAGTATTTTACTTTTCGATTTTGAATATGTGTTCAAAGTAAATCGGCAACAAAAATTTACATAAGTTTATGCATTGTATTTACTATATGTCTTTATTAGCTTAATATTTAATATTAAAAGCAAGTTTAGTATACTACATCGATACAACAATGTAAACATTACTCCAAGACTACCATTATAAAATAAATAACAGTTATAATCAGTAATACGGCGACTATATTATTTGGTTGCAGACTTACAAACAAATTTTATGACATCTATTGTCAGTGATTAATCTTGCCACTCTCATATATCTCTGGAAAATACCATAAAACTATGTACTTCTGGCTTTTCACACAGTACGATGGGTCGCCGGTGTGGATCCTTTTCCTCCACTTCTTGTTGGTCAATCGCATCATTTTCTCGACCTTCCACCTGCTCCTTATCTTCACGGATGCAGCTTCCAATTTCTTTTTGGGTCTTCTACCTTCCTCTTTCCCACCTTCATCTTTCTGATTATTCTGTCCACATAGTCCACCTCTCTCCTCACCACATGTCTAAACCACAATATAAGGCATCCAGCCTGTATTTTTACTGTTGGAATTGGAGTAATTTTGTTTAAAATGTGTAGTAGAAAGAAGACATTCCCTGATATTGATGAACTGTGTTTTCAGTGCTTCAACCCTTAAACTTTTTGCACAATGTAGATTCTGACTGTGCAAGCAAGCAAGGTTTCTGCAGAAAGAATGTATAATGGGGCATTTATTCCTCAACTGCTCAACCATGTTGACTTATTAAAGTCAAACAACTATTCACTAATGATTGAAAATCAATGTCCTGTCAAAGGAATGTAAATATACATGTTTTCTCTTCTCCTTGGGATGACAATGACTGTATTGTAAAACTCAATTCTTTGCACAAAGAACTACAGAAAATTAATTTAGTCAATTGATAATTACTTTTTTTTCTGACCCTATGTAAATTATGAATTATTTGTATCCATACGTATTATATTTTTGTATTAATATTCTTAACTAATATAGAATCTGTTTATTTTAAATTTTAAATATTTTTAAATATGATATGTGTATATGTAAATGCGTATATGCAGATAGTTGACGACAAAAAGCCGACTGCTTGGATAATTTTGATATATACATATATGTATATAGATTATTTTACATTTTTTCTGATGTTAGTAACTGTTCATCAGTATTATAATGCTGATAATATATGTATTTAAAAATTTGCTATCTTTCAATATTTTTGCAGCATAAGTCGGCGTCGAAAAAAAGTGAAGTCGGCGAGGTCATATAAATGAGGTTTCTATTTTTTTAAATAAAACTGATAAATCTATATATTTTTCTTGCAGCTTTGAAGTCTATGAAAAGAGTTTAATAAAGTATACAGGGTATCCTGACTTCAATCAGTTCGCATAATCTTAAACGTGTTCGCATAATCTTAAACGTCTATTTTGAAAAAAATCCGCATTAAGTCTGCGCCAATTGCAAAAACAAAAGAAATTCCGAGTACAGCAACCAAACATGAATTTCTATCATAAAATCTAAAAGCACAGATACTTAGCTATCAATTTAAGTTAATTAATCGTTATTCTTATTTGATACAAAGTGGTAACGAAAGCTATAAAATTGATTTTCTGTCTAAATGTAAGTCGACGATGCGTGGAATTAATTGCTCATTTACATGTAATTTATTTTGTTTCTAATTTTGAAATATAATGGAGTATTTGTTGGATAAGTGTTGACTTCAGATTAATGTATCTACATATGTATGCTCTAATATAAGCAATTCAGTCACAATAATTATAATTCTTACAGAACCTCTTGATATCTGATAAAAATAAGGAACTCTTGCATCATGAGTTTTTGCCAGCGACACGCTTGTTTTAAATTTTCGTGATCTTTCAAATGCAACTTGTCATTAAGTACCAAAAAGGTAAAAAATGTGTTAGTTTAAACCATAATATAAGTCAAATCATATTTGAATCTTAATGTGTTTTTAGATAAATACATTTTAAAATATTAGAGCTATCAAAGTCAAAATTTTATAATTAATTGGATTTGTAGAAAATGTTTTTTGTTAGATGTCCAATGTCCTTAATTGTTCTCAAGAATTTGAATTTATTGTATTTATTTTCTTATTTGTTTAGTGAATTTGTTAGCTCTAATATTTTAAAATATCATCCTGAAAAAAGTTTGGTTTTGACAACAGAGACACATTTTGTTTAACAATTGTGTTTTCTGTGAATAATAAGTAATTATTTATTTGTTATTTTTAGACTTTCTCTATTGTACATTGTGGAAATTCGGGGAAATTTTCATATCTATTAATATCTCTAATATACGTAATTTCTTAAATTTTCGCCACTCCTGTAGTAAGCGTGTAGCTAGCTTGTCAAACAGTATGGCTAAATTAGAGAAGCAAAACATCAATTTTGTTATCAAATTGTTTGCACTAAACAATTATTCTGGCGTAAAAATACAGCAGCTACTTGAGAATGTGGAAGAAGACTGTAATAGGCGTAAGAATGGTACATAAATTAGTGAAAGAGATTAAGAATGGAAGAGAAGATATCGAAAGAAACGTGGTCTCTGGTAGGCCAAGAACTCAGAGAACAGAAGAAACTATTGCCTTGATTGCAGAAATGATAGATGAAGATGATGGAGTTTCAGTTAGAAATACTGCTGGGCGACTTGGTATACACAAAACTCAGATCCATGAAATAATATCGGAAGATTTAGGAAAAACTTGTGTGGTGGCAAGATGGGTACCCCATAGGCTCAGTGAAGACCAGATGTTACAGAGAGTTCAGTGTTGCAAATATTTATTGAATGTTATTTTATCAAAAAGAAGTGAAAGACAGAAATGGTTTTTTCAATCGATATTGGCTTGAGCAAACTGCTATCCATGAATGGGTTCCATGCGATGGAAGTGGTGATTCGGTAGCACGTCCAATTATACCTCGAAGGTCAATGTCTGCAAGAAAAGTACATATCATCGTCGCATCTAATTTTAGTGGTTACAGCTAATTGGAAATTCTTGAAGATGGTGGCAGTGTTAATGCTGACAAATATGTTGAGTTCATGAGAAGTTGCATCAATCATTTTCAAACTCAGCATCAAATCCCTGCTGAACGATTTTATCATGGATGCATGACAATGCCAGGCCTCATGTGGCGCACTCAGTTCGAGATTTTATGGAAGAACTCGTGATCACCAATGTGAAACAGTCACCTATTTGCCCGATCTCAACCTGCTTGACCGTTTCATCTTCAGAAACCTAGAAACTAGTCGACGAAAGATTTCATTTGATAATTTTGGTGAGATACAGATTCATATCAACAGATTTCTACAATCATTGACTATTGCCAAAATGGGAAAGCAGTTCGAAGAACTTTCACAACATGTCAAATGGTGATAGATATCGGAGGTGCATATTCCCCCAAATGAACAGTTATAATTCCGGGTTTTAAATTATGCACTATACTATTCACATTATATGTAAGTTCTAAATAAAATGTTTAATTGAAAAATTAACTTTTCTCAGGAGAGTCTATTATATTAAAATGTTTTCAGGAAAGCTTCATGAACATACTTTATCTCGATATTAAAACCAGAACTAAACACTGCTTAACTAATTCTGATTTGTATAATTTTAAATTTTTTGATAGATAGTATTTGTAATAAAAATCTGAAACCGGAAATTTTTTAAAAAACAAAATGCACCTCGGTTGTGCATTTTTCTTAGTTTGATTATATTAATATATGGATACGACCATAGAGTAAATATACCTACATAGAGTATCCACTCAAACATTTTACAACTACTGACTAATATTGATATGCAGAATTTAAATCTATAATTAATTTCTCGCTAAAATTTTGTCTTGATATATTTCGGGTTAGGTACTACTTTTATGCGACACCTAAGAAAAAGTAGTAGGTATGCAAAAATTAAATGTATTTTTAGAATATACATAACTATTTGAATTTTAAACTTTTGAAAATAAATATTTCATAAAACACGCACGAGACAAGCAATTGAAGCGTTGTACACCAGATCATACAGAGACTATCTAACGAATGGTTGTACTGACCACAATATCTTTTCTATTTCTTAACCCTGTTACCTAATCATAGGCAGTTATTTCTTATTTATTTTGACTCTTCTAAACTATTACTCACACTTGAAAAGTCACCATAATCACCAGATTTAAATCTGCTTACTTGTTATATAATTTGAAATATGGAATCTCATAGACACAACAACGATGGTGATAATTCGGAGGGAGTTCGAGTGTCTATTACTGAAATTCTAAAGCTTGAGAAGGAATTTAGAAATCTCCTTGATCACTGCTAAAAGGTGTGTATTTGTGAAATTCTACCTCTGTATCTTATTACATATTGATTTCTTCATAATTTCGTAATTTCTTCATTATGATTGGTTTAGAATAAAAACTAAATAGTTAACGTGACACATTTTAATTCATGTATCGAATGCATTTTTAATAATTAATTATAAATTGTTTAAGGTTGATATATTTTTGTTTCCGCGGTTGAAGTAAAGAAGGGAGAGTAGTTTCTTGGAAAAATTGTTTATCTGAGTTTGAAATCATGTTGTGTCGTTAGGTACAAAAACAACTCCTTATATACCATTACAGAGTGGTGTTAACTATTGAATAAACAAAATAGAGTAAGTGTAGTTTCATCACTGTTTGTTATTAACATGAATTCAACAGTTCGTACAAATAGGTTAAATTACTAAATAATATGGCCACATACATTACACAAGGTGGAAGTTTCGCTGTTTCGTTTCAGTTCCCGAAAATGGAGTAATCCACGTGTGCTGTCACAATTTATTTTAATAAATAGATTATATTGACAATTAATATAACGACAAACATTTTCACCAAAAAACTGTGATATTATTATTATTTTCCCATAAATGGGCAAACAAGTGTGTTACCTACCTCACACAATAAAATAGTTGAACGAAGCAAAAAGTATGTTAGCTCAAATATAAAATAATGAAACTAAGCTCAAAACAGTAAGCTCTTTAATTTTATAAAACTTTCCCTGAGCTAACTACTTTTTTTGTTTAGCTATACCTACCTACTACAAATTTAATGAATGACAATATTCAAAAGTTACATGGATCATGGTATGGAACAATATATTTTATAACAGACTTTTAATACATTTTTATAACTAAGATGTAGTTAGCTCATCAAAATCTACAACTTACAAAATTCGTTTATTTGAAAACAAACAATTACATGTTGTAGGTTCATCTGAATTATGACGTCATCAGTAACCATTTCTTTTGATAAAAATTGATGTTTACGGAAGTATAAAATTTATATTTACAACTTTCAAATACCTAAATTTATATTGCAAATATCTGCTTTAATAGCTAAAACATTTAATTTTTATATAATTTGTTTTGAAATAACATCACCTCATCAAATACATCTTCCATTTTTACATGCATTATTGCTCTTTCTGTTATCAAACCAGCTAACAAAAGTTCTTGCTTAGTTGCTTTAAACAAACATTACTTTTGGAAGATAAATAACCCTTTATTTTACAAAGTATAAAAAATTATCTGCTCCTCTTTATCCACCATACATTTCTAAACTTCTTTCAAATATTTTCCATTCTCTTTAGTGTAAAGGCTTGATCTACATATGGCACCCAACTACACGATCTTTTTCCTAAAACAAATCCATACTCCATTAATTTTACATTCTTTAAAAAATCCACAAACCGTCATTTTTTGTACAAATCTAATTATTCTTTCTCCTGGCAGACCAATTGTTTCTACTTGTTCTGCTTAAATTAAGAAAATTCCTATTTTTATTAAATATTCCGATCATTTCAAACTTTTATTTGCAGCAAGTCGTCTCTTTCTTACTTTTACTTTAAATGTTTTTCATTTCTTTCCCCCCATTCCCCTTCTTCTTTTACCCCCTCCCCCACCATTTTCCTTGATTCCATTCGTTTTTAATAACCTTCCCCGTTTTCTTTCCTTCCTCCTCTATTTCTCCTCCCATTTGTTTCTTCTTTCCCTCCCTTTATCCTCGTGTCTATTATTTTTTCCTAATACCCCTTCCACCTTTTCCTTCTTTCCCCTTACATTTTGCTACCCTTCATTTTCTCATCCACTCTGTTCTATTTTCCTTTTTTCTACACCTTTCCCCTTTTCCTTGTATGAGCTGTAATCCTACTGTAAGTTTTATGAGTTTTGTTCTTCGATGTCCAATAACAGCCAAGTCAAGATCGTATAATGTTTCTGGCTGGACATTCGCCCCCACTGCCCCCCCCCAAAAAAAAAAACGTAGCTGGCGCTAGTCACCCCCCAAGTATCAATTCCCAATTTTGGGTTGTCTTGTGCTGCCAAAAAAAAATTACATACACTCATTTGGTAGCATTGGTATTTAGGATAAGTAAGACAGATTCGTTTGGACAGTATTCGAATAAATTCAATTATTTAAAACTTGAAGGCTTGCTAGAAAAATGTCTTACTACACCTTTTGTCAACAGAAGGCAAACAAATATTAAACATTCTATTGTAAATTGAATTAAAAAAAAAGATCGAAGACGGTAATATTTTTTGGTTTATTCTATGTTCCAATGAATAATAATATATTAATGACATATTTTCTTCTTATTCTTCTCGTACCGGGCCTCTGCCACGGTGAGCTGGAACGAAATTTAGTCGACTGAAAATCTCCATAAAAACGGTTTTAGTGGTTTCATGTTAGGCATGCCTCAGGGACCTCAAAATGTGTTACAATGAAATATTTCACCGAGGGCTTTTTTT
>JAUYWI010098308.1:0-22815 GCA_034780595.1 Parotoplana pacifica | reverse complement strand
GGGGGGGGGGGGGCGGCGTTATTAATTGGCGGGGCTGTATATCCAAAGAAATTCAAATACATATATTTTTATGCTTTGGTTAATTTAACGCCTACAAAATTTTTACAAAGCTCGTGAATAGATTATAATAATCTAGTATAAAAGATTTTTTAACTTTTAAGATGTTTGAGCTAACAAGCGATAACTTGTAGTTTATTATTAGGGATTCTATACAATAAGCATAATATTCTAAATGATCATTGTATGTAGGTAAAGGTCTGCATTTTTTTAGTCCTAAAATATTAAAATAATGTTTGTACACCCACCCACTAGGTAGTCTTAGTAGCATTCAAAGAGCTTGATCAAATGAGCTCAAACAAAATATTTATATCTATGATAGCATCTAT
Organism: Parotoplana pacifica; assembly: GCA_034780595.1. NCBI lineage: Eukaryota > Metazoa > Platyhelminthes > Proseriata > Otoplanidae > Parotoplana > Parotoplana pacifica. The sequence goes on along the minus strand of JAUYWI010098308.1, from coordinate 22,429 downwards.
TATGTAGTTAGAGTTATACTAATTTAATCTATTTAAAAAGTTTTTGGAATTCATTTTAGGAGTTATATTCTAACCACTTTTGAGCGTTTTGGTCAAACTTACAAAACTGATATAGCAAAACTAGATAATTATGTCGTGCAAGGATATAAAACCTATTTCCGCAACAAAAGTAACAAATACTTTTGTAATCATGAAGGACAACAGACTAAAACGTTTTTAATTAGTGTTTATTTCTTTCTTCCAGAGGATGCCATCTCAATGTGTCTCGATAACAAATCAAACGTTTGTTGTCTTTAAAACAATATAATATTGCATGTTAGGGACAAAATTACATTGGGAGGAATTTATAATTTGTTATTAGACGTATTTGTCTTTTGTTCCGATTAATTATATTACGTCTATGTAGAAAAAATTTTCTTTCGGTTTGGAAAGCTTGGTCCAAATGCCTAAATTTTAGTCTTTAAATTGTATTTTTTAATCTGTTTTATATTATTTCAAATAACATACAGGTTGTCCGAGAAGTAGGATGTAAAGCAAAAATAAGACAACATGACATCTACCAGCAACGAGTAACAATAAATGTGTCAGTAAATCAACAGTATAAAGATGTTTTTAAATGCCGTATAGCTAGGTATATTGCATCTAATGTGTTATGGTTATTATCCTATTTAAAAAAATCTTCTTTCATGTTTTATATTGTAGGTCCATATACCCAGAAATTTCTGCCGACGAGGCCATGGTTGTGTAAAAAGGCATCCTATCAAGCTTTCCATGCAGTATTACTCTGTTAAGATAAATGGGTCTAATAAATAAAAATGATTTCCTCTGATTTGCACATTAAACTATACAGAAATGTTTATATCTACTTCATCAATCTCAATATACATAGTTATCTACTTTATTTATGCAGTTCGAAAAAAATAACCTCATGGTCCCTGGGGAGGTAATTTATCCCCCTAAAAATATCATACTTCCCATTACTAGAAAGATTTGTCGAGAATTTGTTTTCGAGAAAAATCGATTAAGTGGCTGAGTTAAGGTTGGTGAGGTCCAAAAATGGAACTTAGTACGATTGACTTCAAAATTGGTGTGTAGTAATACAAATTTCCATAATGTTCTTTCGAAAAAACATTATTGATACCTATTTGATTTTATGGGAAAAAAATATTTTTGTCAAAATCACTTAAAGGCTCTAAAAAGCGTCCTATCTTGCTCAAATTTGGAACGAATAGAGGCATTATACACAACGTATCAGTAAATAGTTGTGTAACTCTTTTGGTTATCGTTCTATGACGACCGCCATATTGGGGACAGTGCGTAAAGATCATTTATTTTGTCAACCTTCATATTTGGCCAAATAATGGCTTTTAAATGATTAATAAACCATTAAAGAACTAATTTTAGTTATAGAAATGACTAAAATATGGATTTCTATTTTTTACGCATTCAACCATTCTGGACCCAAAAAATTATCAAAGATCAAAATTTTCTTATTGAAATATGACGAAAGCACTATTTTTTTGACAAAGTATATCATACATTATTTTGTGATAAATATTTTTTCTTGATATTATCACAGAAAACTTAGGGTTATAGCAAAGTATAAATGATTTTGGATTTAATCCGATCAATATTTTTTTATAACAAAAATACATATTCTTAATTTTGATTGGCTCTTCAGGCTGTACCCTGATCAGAAAAATCTCTATGTTTAAAACCTGCAATATATGTATATTAAACAGTGATGTATCAGCAACATATCTATCAAATATTAATTAATTCTGTATATTTGGTTTCAGAAATGTTTTTTTTGCACAAAAAGTACGTTTTACTCATTTTTAGAGGGTCGTCACGTGACCTAAGGGAGGTCAGACCAAAATATCATCAAGTGGTTATACTAAATTTCATTGAAATCGGTTGAATCGTTTTTCAATAGTTTGGCAATATGTGTTGGGGAGAAGGTAATTTATCTCCGTCGGGTGACCACGATGCATAACGCCGCCAAGGAAAAAAATTGTAGGACCACAAAGGGATGGGTCAAATTGTCCTAGATTCTATTGTTAATTGTGACTAAACGAAACGGCGATTATTTTTTTTTACACAGAGTAAATTTCTTTATGATTTTATTATATTTTTGAAATTTTACAAAAAAACATATGGGGATAAATAATGTAAATTTGTTATGTCGAACCATCACTTTCAATTAATATTGAGGCAACTTGTTAGCTATTTATTCCTTAATTAAATTGATTCATATTTCATTTTAGTTTCTAGTAATTAATTACTTTTAATTTTAACGAGTTGAATATCTTGAATGTACCAAAAATGTTTAAATTCTTTTCACTGGAGGAAATCATTTTGTCACAATACTAATATGATTAAATTTTGTAATCTGTTCTTAATCGACATAAGGTTAGCCCATGTTTGAAACCAATTGCTACATACTTTTGTCGCAAGCAATTGCAAAAAGGTCGAAAGAAAATTTGGACGTTTTTTACTGATAAAGCAAAAACATCAACTTTGATTTTAAAGTGTAGATATCTTAATCCAAATATTGGACGTTGCCTATATAAAAAGGGTTCCTTGGTTTTTAGGTATCATAAAAACTTTCATGGAGACGTCATTCGGATCCGGCACTGGGTGAGTGCCGGAAGAAGCCGCTTAGTTTCTTTTATGATAATTTAAACATGTCTTGGCCACTGTTTTCGAATCCCAAAATGAAAAATCTAGATTCCTTGGATTGAAGTATGTTGTTTCAGTTGATTGAGATTTGCTATGTTAACATGTGCAACTTCAATAGAAATCAGTTCAGTGGTTTTCGAACTATGAATACTTATAGTTAGCCATTTTTCTAAAATTGTTTCTTTCGTCATCACCAATAATGGTCTTTGAAACTTTAACCGACTAGTATGAAATTTGGCACATATTTAAGTTTTGTTTATAGGCCCAAGTAACCTCCTAGAAACGAATAACATATATTAGTAGTATAAAAGAAACTTTACCGATTTAACATTTGGCATACTAAAACAATAAAATTAGATGCAGATTGCAACAAAAATTACATAAGAATAACATTTTAAAATAGGCTAAATATATTATTAAATAATTTATTGTACAAAATAATTTTATAGAGAAATATGAATGGCTTTCTAATATTCTAAAAAATAGATTTTCTACTAAGAGTTATCTGTTTAGTTAAAATATGTGAATAAAACAAAAGAAATGAAATAAGATTGGCCAAAACAAATCTTGAAATAAATTAAATTAAAGGAATTTCAGAAACGGTTAAGAAAATGAAACTCAAGAAATATGAACACTGGAAACGTAGGGCAGATAGCTTAGTCCTCAAACTGTGGAAGACGATATTGAAGCAAAAGGAAGGAAAGGACGAAGACTTCATGATTACTGTAAGAACGTGAAGGCTTGGAGAATGCTAGACGTTGTGCTATTAAAAGGTTTTATGATATTAGGTTTATGATACATTGAACTAATGGTATTTAGTTTGGTATGGCTCTAACTAGTTATTATTAAGTACCTAGGTATTTCAGCACATGAATTAAATTAGTTTTTTAAATTTTAGAGCAAACAAGGACGACGAACTAAATGTGTAGTTCAATAAATACACTGTTCAGTCCTAAGCTTTTTTTAAAAATAATTTAACAATCTTTGTTTTCCTAAACGAGGTATATTTCGACTAGTTACTTAATAATAACTAGTTAGAGCCATGTCAACGTGAAAACCATAGCTAACCATATTTAATTTCATTTATTTCAAGAATTTTTGAGAGAGCTAACCATCTTTTTTGGCCAATCTTTTAGTATAGTAGAATTTTAGTAGCTTGGCAGATTCATTGTATCATAGTTTACGATAAAGCTCAGTAGCAAATAATATAAAGTGGAATGTTTGCATTCTTCGCCCATTTTTTGTTGAACATGAAAAAATGGCCGCGTTTTTCATTATGTTCAACAAAGCGTAAATATTGAAATTGTGTATTTTGAATACTTTATGGTTGTTTATAATTTGAATAATGACATAGATTATATTGATAAATATGTATTAATTTATAATTTCATAGATTCAAAGATTACATTACGCATTTGATTTTTACATTTTAAATTGATCATTTTTATAAGTTATGGAGCCAAATAAACACGAAATTCTTTTCCAGATACTTAGAGAGCAATAGACGAAATCACCTCAGTGCAGCAGACAATCACCGATGAATATGCAAAGCGTGGGAAGATGACATCATTTTGTTTTTCACAAATTGGAATTAGAACGAACACGTATTAATTTTCCAACAAGTGACACTTTGAGAGAATATCTGGGACTGGCTCTCCAACGAAATCAATAACTTCCAGTTCAAGATGTTGAAACTGCATTGTCAAGATGGTGGTTACTTGTAACTGTAAATATAATTTCATGTACCTACCTATCAATTATTCATATCGGTCATGTGCTGTAGGTAATTGTATCAATAAATTTTACAATGTTGGTAAACGGCCATTTTGTATGCCCATTCTTTAATTTAAATAGACCGATCCTGCTAGTTTGTGATTTTATAAAAAGTCAACTTTAGAAGAAAAATTAGTTACTTTCAAACGATTTTATTTATTGATTAAAAAATTATTGAATTTAAAACACGAACTCCCTTTAGCTAACTGTCTTTATGAATATAATATCTATGTATTTCTTTTCAAAATGAGGCCAGCCGCATACTAAAATCACTATTATCCTACCTAGTTTAGCTGCATGTAGTATTGGATATGATTGGTTAAAATGGCACACAAATAGAAGATTAGTTATAATATTAGGATTTAAAAACATTTATTTTATTTGTATCATGTAATTAGGTTTTTACTTGGAATGGAATATGTATCATTCAATATATTTTGTTAAAATGAATAATTTATTGATTTGGATTTGTATTCAAAATATGTAAGTGTTTTCACTATTCTCCCCAAACTGACATTTAATTTTGAATTTTCAGCTTGAAAAACGAAATTAAAGATACGAATTACGTACTCATTTATATGATTAATGTTTTATCGTATTTTACTGGATTGCATAAAAGGTTCTTTAATTGTTGGTCATTATGATCATTGAGAATCCAGTGCTGAGGTTTGTAGAAGAACTGGAATTATTATTTTTTAGAATAATTGCTTCATTTGGTATATCTCACATTTTGGCTAGGTATAGGATTTAAAAGGTGTGATTGAATTTTAATACGATCGGAGCATAGCGTTTTTTTTCGAACACCAGTTTGTTTGCAGAGTTTTTACTTATAAATACATATGTGGCTATATTAATTTTTTTTCTTTATTGTTATGAAAATTGCAATTTTATTCTTATATTACAATTTTAGAAATTTTTGACATAATGAAACTCGAAATGAGCAATAACAGGAAACAATGATTAATTTGAAAAAAATATTCACTACTCGGGACTATTTTTAATCAGGTTAGTACAAATTGAGATAAATTTTTTAAATGGATTAAAATTAGTAAAGTTTACTTTACAATAGCGAATATAAGTCGCTGTTGCAGATACCTTTTAAAACTGGACAACATGAGATGCAGTACTCTTTTGACTAGGGCATTAGTCAGAATTAAGCTAATGCAAAACTTTGGCTTCATCACGATTTTGGTTAAGAGAAAATGTAAGCAATATATTTTTTCGAATGTATATTTTTACATTAATTAGGTGAATAATTCTTTTAAATATGGATAATAATCAATTACATATATTACGCAGCAGTTATTTAAAACAGAAGAAGGATTAATATCTGCCAGCCGTCTGCCAGAATGTAATGTCATCTTGCGAGTTGAGCAGTTTATCATTTTGATTTAAATCCATCTTAGAATTTTATTGTGAATTCTATTTCTTCTATTCAAATGTAAAAGTTATTTCCAGTCTTACAAAATAACTATCATTGTTTTTATCTTAATTTTTTTCATATAAAACTCAAATTGTAGTTTAATAATACTTAGAAAAATTATCATATAGTTTGTTGGACATATTTTCATGCTTTTAAACAGATCAAATGGAATACAGTTAAGTAAATCTAAGATAAAACATCTATTCTTTTAATAGAAATACCAAATGTAACCAGATTACTCTATCGAATGTACACCTTTGTCAATATTTGTATTTGACACTTTTATTTTTAATATTTTAATTTTTGCCGTGAGTGAAATATTTTGATCTTGCTGAGAAGAAATTCACTCATTTGAATATTGAGTATAATTATGTGTCTATCAAATTATCTCAAATTGGAATTAGTGTTTCGCTGGAAACTATTTTCAGGTTTGGATTTTGTAAATTATGTTTGATAATTTGTCTAATCCATCATTTCCACAATTTTATTCCTCAGCTATTCCTTCCCACATCAAATATTTCTCACCACCATCTATTGTGCAATACAAGAGCTAAACATAATTTTATAGTGTGTCATCATTTTATTTGGTAGCTCTCAATGTAGGATAGGACCTGTTTAAACCATAGATAGAATGCAAAGTATTAGTTCAAACACTTCTTACTCAGTGATTCAAACTGATCTTGATAGAACTAGCCTGATATTCTTGTTTTTAAAAACTGTTTATAGTGTAATCATTGCACTTTACCTTTACAAATTTAGGATTTCTTTATATTATGTATGATGATATCCGCAGGAATACAATTCAGAGTCACATCTTAAAAAATTGAGATGGATTTCATATTCTACATTTGATAAATAATAGAGACCGATCTCGTTTGTAACTATTTACAACGTTTCTCCTTCCTCTATGTATTTGTGTTCACATCTTATAATCTTGTCAGCCATGTGAAAGTTAATATTGTTCAATCATTTGAGATCACATTTCCTGTGGTTGTTCAGTCAGAGATATCTCTGTGCATTTGTTCAATACTTTCGTCTAATATAATGACCGATTTTACATATATGTATCTGACATTTTTAATAAATGACTGAAATTGTGTAGGTAATAACCATTTAGTGTGTTTTCTAAAAAGAAAAATTCTTTAAAATGGTTATATATGTACTTTTTACAATAGTAAAGAAAATGATGAAGCTTGGAGAGATCTTTGTTTATTGCCTACGGAGTTATTGTTTTATGTGATCAGGGTGCAATCTGAAAATCATTCAAATAACATTTCAAGTAACAGAAATCTTCATTTGGTCAACCTTTTGAAAGTACATTGAAAGCGATGACACACAATATCTATGATTTTCTGAACTCAACACTCTGTGTGAACTTAATTGATTGTCTATTTCATAACTGGGAAGCAATAAAATATAGAAGTGCTGTGCTTTTAAGACTTATCTACTGTATCTGATATGGTTACTCTGCATGAAAATAGAAATGTTACAGAGTAATAAATTATTGGAGTTATATTGATTTTGTTCAGATAACAGATAATTTTAGGTTTTATTAACATTTAGTTACTTATTTACTACGTGTATTGGTAATCGAGATTATTAGTAATTTTGTAATTACATTTTTATTTTTATTTTATATATCTTATTTTCTATTTGTTTTAGTTTTAGTTACATTTTATTTGTTGTTTACACTAATATGAAGGTATAACAAACCCGACATTTAACGCTACTAGTAGTCTATGTCTATGTAATAGACGTCTATGTTTTATTTGCAGATCAATATTTAGATTTTTCTCTTATCTGCTACATAGGATTTTCAAATGGTGGTCCATTTGGAACAACAAAATCATAATTTTTGGGTCTATATATTTTATGAAATTTTCTATACTGCTTAATAATATTTTCTGCACATTTACAGTAGATTTGAAAAGATTCTATCCTATAAAGACACTTTATTTAAAAATATAAAATTGTCAGGCTTGTTGCTAAACAATATTTTCAAAATCTGTAACAAAGAGGTGCTTGTGTATTTGGACATTAGTTACTTTTGGAATGAATTTTCTTGAAAAATCTTTCTCGAAAATCTAGAAATTTGATTCAATCGCCTACTTTAAAGTGCATTTGTTTTTTGTGTGTGGATATTTTTTATTTCAAAAACTATAAAACAAAATTCTTGACACAAATTTCAGCTTAATTGGAATTACCGTCTTAATGGTGATACACACCGCCAAGTTTTTAGATTCAATTAAATTATTTATAAATTACAGATAAGATCATGATGATTAATGAATCCTGAAATTTTTACTAAATCTGGTCGAGTTGACCCTTAATTATCAACTCTTTTGATAATAAAGGATAATATATTTTTTACTTTTGTTATTTTTAGGGTAATAATTGGAAGCAAATGGAAACTAACTATTAGACTAAAAATATACATACAGAACATTAGAGGTAGAACCATATTATGATTATTTGTCGATTGTGAAGTTGAAAATGAAATCACTTTTACTGTTACTTTTTCTGATGCTTCCAGTTTTAAACACTGATAGTGGAAGAGCGACACCAGTACCGATATTGAAAAGAATTGCTATTAGTGTAAGTATTTATTTACACAAAAGACAAATAACATTCTTCTAAATTAAGGTTATAAAGTTTAAATTTTTAACAATAGTAACCAATTTGAGCGTTTTAAGTGTCAAATTTGCAGTTCATATATTACTTTAATTTATATTTTTAAATGCAGGTCAAACACTTCGTGGACGATAAAAACTTGCCGCTAAAGTACAAGAAAGTGGATACTAAGATCACCAGCCATTTATTTGACATGATTAATTCGAAATGGTCTATTGATTTTATAGGAGATTATGAAAAGGTAACTTAATATAGTCCGATAGCAGAGGGTTTTAATAATAAAATCACGTTCTAAAAGTTTGATGGTTTTGTTAATACAACTTCAGAAAGATGTCTTAAATTACGCAGCTACTGTGGTCACTCAAAGGAAATATGCTATTTTCCTATGCTGCAAAATATATAATACAAAATTGATTTTAGAATCTAAAACCGAGCTTTTGAGTTGATTGGAGCCACATGCTGGCTCAAATAGCTTCAAGACTATATCTGAGAGCTAATGGAAGCTATTTTACCAGGTTCCAGTAGCTAAATATAGCACCAGAAGGTTGGTAACTCATTAAAATTGGATTTAAAAAAAACACTTATCTTTAAGATCTAAAAATATGATTGGAGCCATATTCTGACGTCGTGGACCTGCCAAAATAGCTGACAGTACCTCTCAGAACCATTCTTGCCCTGACCCAGCACTATCAGGAAACATTTTCAGTTAAATATTGATGTCAGAAGATGTATTATCAGTACATCTACAAGTTTCAAAATGTTTCTATTTATGTCTAGATTCAATTTTATACTACTTTCGCATGCTTCTGGCTAAAACTTATCTATGACTTGATAATTTGACCCCTGTGTGACCTTGAAAAATATTTTTCTTGTAGATCGGGTACTTATTCTTATTAGCTCGTAATATATTTATAGCCTCTATACTGCTTGATTTTAGAGATATTAACTGATTAACATGTACAATATCGGCTATATTGAAAATACACCTACGCTAAATGCTCAAGGCTGACATAGTGTTAGCAGGTGCTTTTATAATGGTAGGCAGACATATTGAGAACATAATGTATTCATAAAAAAATGTATACTCCAAAACAATGTTCTGCTCAATAATGGGCTTTGGCACTGGATTATAGGCACTGGTAAAATAATCTAGTTATATTTTGCACCATCATTTCGAATCACTGCTTGGTCAATCTTTTATTTCAGAATAGCACTCACATAAAATAACTCCTACAATTGTCTGCATATTATTTTCGTATATATATTTAAATATCTTTGCATTCACGTTAATGTAATTATCTATTAACCTAGTACAATCCTAAATTGTACAAATACATTTTCTCACTTGGAAATTCTGTTCAATTCTTTAAAAACGGAAACAATATAAGGACACCCTATATAATAGTGTCGTCATACATTAAAATTAAAACTACATTTGTCACAAAGAGGAACGAATTTTTCCAAAAGGGAAGTTCGTCATCTGAGTAGATTGTTAATTATAGGAATTCCTGTGACAGTCAAAAGGATTGACATGAGAATGGAATGTCGAGAAAAGGTATTAGCTTCTAACTCCGACAATATCGTTAAAAAATTGTCTGAAAGGGAATAACTCCGACTATTTAAATTGTCATTGAAAGAAATTGTACCGATAGTAAAGTCACAATGATATAAGTCCGACAGATCAGATTCTCATCTATGAAAGAATAAGTCCGTCAAAGTCTATTTGGAAAAACATTTTTGGATGAATCTAATATCCAAAAAACATACATATACTGTAACTCATAATTATTATCCTAGCTAAATCATCTCAAATTTTGCCCGATTTATTCCATTCTTAACTATAAAATTTTTCTGACATACTCTCCAATTTATTATCTTTCTTGGCAAATTCCTCTCAATGACAAATATTCTGTCGGAATAATTGTCTCATCCTTTTTGAAACTATTGTGTAGGGTTACTTAGGGAATGCAAGTCATTGCAAATGACATGTTGTGCATAGAAAACAAGAGCAAGAAGAATCAGTGCGATATGGCAGAAACTGCTTTAACTTGACACCGATAATTACAATTTTCCTATTTTTAAGTTGTTGTTTTTCATTTAATTATCTATTTATGTATAAATATACTTCTTTTATTTGATTTTTAGGTTGAAACTAAAAGTTTAGAAAGTCTCAATTATAAACTTTGTGATTCATTTAATTTATCAAAAAAGTTTACTTCTGTGACTAATACGTTTCATTTAGCAAGTTCTGATGGTTTTAATAGCAAGCGTAATCGCGACAGTCAGATTGAATATTTCTTACACATGGCCACAACATTGGGCATTCCTAGTATTACTTGGATGGCGGACAGAGTCGGTGAAGTTGGAGTAAGTGAGGAAAGTTCAAGACATGTTAGCACGGGCGTACTCGGGAAGGCGGATTCCCATATTTGTGTGTATCGTTTGGTTTGAAATTTGATATAGAGGCACCTTGGAAAGATTTATGACAATTTTTTGAAAAATAAAATCGATATGGGAGCCAAGCTAAAGGCTGATCGGAGCAGCCGGTAGTCAAGAGATTAGCGCGCTGGATTACAGATCGGGAGGTACTCGGTTCTAGACCAAGTGGCACACTTTCAAGTTATTTGTTGGACGACAGGGTTCCGAAAGTGCTTAGGGACTAGACAACCCACCTTCGACAAGCCTGTTAAGTGGTCAAGGTATCCCCATGGTAGCTCCGGTCTTTGCCTAAGGACCGTGAAGAGATTGTCAGCTGGCGGATATTGGGTTACGTCCCGCGTGGTGACCGTTGATGGGTGCTTGTTGCACTGTGTGTAGATGTGACAGAACGCGCACATCTTGGGTCACAGCCAAAGGGCTTGAAATGAATCATACTTTCATTCAAAGAGCATCACGTGGTCTGATCTACGCCAGCAATGAAAGAGAGAGAAGCTGATGATTGACATCATGATATCCTAAATTAAACTTTGTTCGATTAAATTTATATCAGATTTTTGGTGTGTTGGTCCAGTAATACTAAGTAATATAAATCCATAGAAAGTGTTTTGCAAAATTGTTGCTAATGATTTTTAATAATGCATTCAATCCTTTTAAACAGTTTTTTCTCATAATTGGCCAACATATAGTTTTATCTTTGAATACGTATGGGTTATTGTTTCAAAGTTTAGAGAAATTGTCTTTGATACCAGTATATGACAAAGTAAAAAGTGAGTTAAATATTTAGAGGATATAATGTACCGAACAGAATAAAACTAAAAATTGTTAGATATAGTTGTCTATACTAATATGCGTGGATTGCAGAATATTATTAAATTGATTATTTTTTTAATGATTAAGGCCACCTATGTAATTTATTGATAAGAACATTAATTCCATCAGTCATTCATTACCGATATTAGTTGGGTATTCTAATTCATAATACTACATATATACATATAATTAAATACTTCAAGCGTGTCAAATTGGATGTGTTCTATCAATCATTTTATTCAGAATAATTTGTTATTAGATCCATTTCTGAAACTAAGCTTGTCATCAATAAACAACACGGTGAAAAAGTCCATATTAAGAACGAACATTTAGGAAATGCATTTATTCTATAAACTCTTTTAAATGTCAGAACTTCACGTTGATCAAACGATTACTTAGCTGAACCTTTCTCTCTGCTCATAATATGCGATATTTGAACAAACACCAAAAAATATTGAACCAGTTCAACACTTTAATTTTCTGTTGATTGTTTTTTCTACTACAATATATTTTCAAATACACATAAGATCATAATAGTATATGGTATAACTTGTCAACTATACAACATTGACGCCTTTAGAAATAGTTACTAAGTGAAAAGTTGGTTAAATGAAATTTCATGTCTGATAGCGAAGATTTCTTGTTGTTAAATACCCAGAATATCATATTAGTATTGGAATAAATTTGTAAATACGAGTATAATGCTTGTTGTTATGTAATTTTGATGTTTGTAATACAATTTCTAAGTTAAATGTAGATTAAGTGAAAGATATTGAGGTTTCATACGGTCTAATTTTCATTAAATGACTAATATATTGGATTTATTTGATATGCAATAAACCAGTAACGGCTCTTTACTACTCGCCCTAAAATTCTGTACCTACCAAATTTCCTTAAAATCGTTTAATCTTTAGATTAATCAAATAGATGATGATGACAAGGAAGAAAGCGATTTCAGAATTAGGAATTTTGTATCTGAATTTTAATTCAAATTTAAATAAAATAAATAATTGAATGTCTGTAAATAGGGTGTCTTAGAAAAATGCTTTTTTTATTTAGGTTTTTTTTAGTAAAAAATATACTAAGATCGGCTCCCATGGGGACACCTTGATCACTTCTCAGGCGGGTCGGAGATGGTTTGTGCTTTAAGCACTTTTGGAACCCTGTCCACAAAGTAACTAAAAAGTGTGCCTCGATTGGGTCTCGAACCAAGTACATCCCGATCCGTAGACTAGCGCGCTAACCACTCAACTACCGGCTTCTCCGGCTCCTAGCTCTTCCCCCATATTGATTTTTTCAATATATTCTGTCAATGAATGTTTCTAAAGTACCAATAAAAATGTAGGTATATTTCAGTTTTCTTTACTAAGTGACCTCTAATATAAAATATTTGTAAAATACGATTTTACTATTAGATCATTGTCAACTTGATTGAATTTTTTTATAATTATCATAATTTAACCATTTACTCATTTATGCAGTTTTCAAAAATACAATAAATATTGCCGAGCGAAAATCCAAATATATATGGTCGAAAACATTTGTATATTTACCAAAACACACCAAAATTTCGTAGAATATTTTATCTGTAGAGTATTCGCATGTCCTGTTGTTTCTTTTAATTCGATTTGATTTCAATATAAACTGTTGGAATTATTATTTTTTAAATTCTATCGATTTTAGAATGATTTGTGATACTCTTTGGTGTCTACTTGCTACAATTTTTAAAATTAGTTTCCCTAAATAGGATTAGCATTTAAGTAGTTGAACTAATGTTTAGTATTTCTTAAAGAACATTTTGAAACTTAGATTTTCATTATTAACTCAATTCTAGTGTTTACTGTTCTAATCTATAGGTATAGTTGAAACACCTCATTAAAAGTTTATTTGCTTTAAAATTGTAATATAGGTAACGACGTTAAAGAAAAATAAAAATATTTTAGATTGGGTGATTAATTGGTACTTTATTTGCATTTAAGTTTCAAGAAAGATCATTTAGACAACATTGTTGACTGACAACGACATGGAATATTGATTACGCCTTGACAATAATTTATGTTACCATAATATATAGCTGGATTTGTTAAACAAAAGTTTAAAAAAATAATAATTATAAATTACATATAACCTAGGTAGATTTTATTTTGCTAGAGATTTAAGGAAATGTTACAAGAAATTTTATATTGATTACAAATAAAGATATTTTAGAAGTGTACATAGATATCTACATATCTATTCTAGTCCCATTTAAATCAAATTCTTCCCACAATTATATAAGACTTTCATATAAGTTTGGAGCAATAAAAGTAACTCTAAATGTGGATATTCTAAACACGACGCATAAATTAAGGAATGTGACTATAAATAACATTAAAATCTTAAATTTGCTGACTGTCATCTTGCCTTATCTCTCCTCTGTGGTCATGTTTTCATTGTCAATTCTTTTCGAATTCAAAACCAGTTAATAACAGAAATTTCAGTATTTAATATTCTTTGCCACAATCTTCTTAAATTTCTGTCACAAGAATATTTTGGTTGATGGACATTTACATATTTTCTAATAGTAATCGATTAATTGATGACATTATGCTTAATTTTTACTTGGTTAAGTTATCTATATGGATCTAACCAAGGAGTTTCAAATAATATTAGAATTTTCTTGGAGCTACCTAACTATTTGCTACTAATAGTTAATTCATATACAGAGTATCTAAAAGTAATTGTTGAAACCAATATGTATAATTCGTTGGATACATAATCTTTAGAAAATTAATCGACTAAATAAATGTTTCAAATTGTTAAAAATAGATCGCTATTTCATATTTTGTTCATGAAAATAAATGTTATGCTTGATATGTAGTAAAAAATATCTCTTAAAATATTTCAAAAATACATCATATTATGTAAATGCTATTTTAGGCAGTTTATAAAGATCATTGTCTTATTAATAGAGTTAATTTTTGGAAATGTTATTTCATATATTTCTACTATTATGAACAATAAAGGTTATTTTCTGAAGGTTTCAAAATAATTGTTTTTTTCTTTATGAAGTTCTATAAATAGTCCACGTACCGGTCGTCAGTAAAATAATATCTCTACATTGGAATAGTGAATATTCCTCTTAGTTATAAATCCATTCTCTAGGCCGCCAAGAATTAATATTTGAAATTTCAAGCAAAATTATAAAATAGTTTTTCTTCTTTTTTTTACAGCAAAACCAGTGTTTTTGAAATACCTATTAATTCTGTATTAATACCAAAAATCATTAGAATTGGTCTAGTTGTTCAATAGCTAGGTATACAACTTTGATGATTGAAATTTCTACTACTAAAACAAGATTAAAATTAATTAATACAACGTTAACTTTTTAGTGTGGTGATGGAATAAATAGTATGAAAGGTCTAGACTACGATTATACTACAATAGTACAATAAGACAAATATTATTGTGATAATTTTAGATAGCATGATTTCGGTGATTTTCGATGAGTTCTGTTAGTCTTGCAAACTCTATATTATTATTAATAATTATATATTCTTGTATTATTAATATTCTTAGTATGAAGAAGATCCTATGGCCATTCGATTGGAACCTGGTATTAATCATGTTGCTCAGGCAATTGTCGATTTTATGAAAACTTTTAATTGGGATATGGTGGCAATTCTTGCATCTAAAAAACTACCGGACTACAAAAGTTTTGGAAATGCAATGAGGGCACTTCAAGCAGAATTGGACAATCCAGAATTAACCCATAATTTCAAGTAAGTAAATTTGATAGGAGTAAAATCAGGCAACAAAAAATTCACTGTAGATAGATGGCACGCTGAGAAATACATTTTTTATTCCAGCTATTTTTATCTATATTTTATGTACTTTTTAAAAATGTAATTGAAATTTCCCGAAAATTCAACCCGACTTCAAAATCAAAATTCGGTGTATCACATAATAATATTTTGTATCTCTTGTTTTTTGAGAATACGATAAAGAGATTTGATAAAAACATATTAGTATTTGCTTGTGTAGTCTTTACTGATGAAAGAAAGCTATTCTTCAGTTGTAGAGGCCCAATATTATATTGCTGCATATGGAAAGTTCATTGAACAAATCAATGAATTTC
Organism: Parotoplana pacifica; assembly: GCA_034780595.1. NCBI lineage: Eukaryota > Metazoa > Platyhelminthes > Proseriata > Otoplanidae > Parotoplana > Parotoplana pacifica. The sequence continues at coordinate 6,554 of JAUYWI010098308.1, read as the reverse complement.
TCGAATTTTGTATTGTAATCGTAAAATATTTTTAGACTTACATATGGTCAAATATGTGTTAGATTTTTGTCTATTTTTAGGATTCACTCTGTCTAAAATAATGACCAAACCGGTGTTAGCTCAAACCCTAAAATAATTTTAATAAGTCCTGGGTAAATTGTATATTTTGCGTCAATAATTTAATTCCAGGGGAAAAGTTTGCATATATTTTGTGTCATAAATACTGTATTCCTAATTTTACAGATTTGCAATAACTCAAGAAATCCATTTTAATGGAACGGATCCTAAGAACTTTAAGAAAGACGCGAGAGCTACTGATGTATTTATTGAACCATTAGAAAAGATCTATAAGAATAACGACAGGGTTATATTATTTCACGGAGGAAAGTGAGTAATAAATTATTTTCTATCTATAAGATTATATTTGGTTGAAGTTTTTTATGTAGGATTTTGATGGTATAAAATATATATTATGTTTTACGCAGTAAACAATTAAGGTTGAACAGAGGTATTTGTTTCAGACTTTTTCAAATCTAATTTATATAAACTAAATACATAAGTACATAATGTAAATCTGATTCATTTGACCCTAACACCCATGTACAACTTGGATGCTACCTCTTAGGCCTCCACATCCACGTGTAGGCTTGCCTTAATCACCTATGTCCAACATCAGTTGTTTCAGAAGCTGTAGGTTGTCTAAAAACTTCATTCGATTTTTTTTAAATATTTTACAAAATTAAATTTTGTTACTCCGTTTCAACTTTTATTAGTTCGTAGATACTATTCTATTTTTCGTTGTTTGATGTTCTTAGCAGTTGTTGTTGTTGCCATGGTTACAACTTTCCTTCTGGGTTCCACCATTGTGGCCTAACCTTCTGGAGGAACGCCACATCCGTCTTTTCCTTTTTCAACACCTCTGGAAATACAATCTCCTCCTTGTTTCTCAGCGATCTCCAGCGCACGCAGTTCCAGATGTGGTCCTTGTCTTCGATCTCTCCGCAGTCGTCACACTTGTTGTCGTTTGTGGCTCCAACTTTGTGCTGGTAATACTTAGTTTTGGGAAAATTTTCAGATAGATTTAAGTTGTACCATGAAGACGCTCATTTTTCTGTCCGACTCGTTCTTACTGATTTTCTTGGCGTAGACCTGGGATGTTTCATCTAGATTTGAGTAACAGCTGACTTCTTTTCTGATATTCCTCTTCATTGCTTCATCACAGATACGGATGGTATCTTGTACGATTGGTCTTGTCTCATTGGCTTCTTTGTCAGCTTCTTCATTGTCGGAGGTCCAAACGTACTCAAGTGTCCACTGGATCAAACTTAACTATCTTCGATACTCTAGATCTTCTCCTTCAGATATTTCAGTTCTTTAACTGTTGAGTCTTTACCGGACTTCAGATTTCTTACAAGCGCTTTATTGTCTGTAAAGATGGCTACTGATTTCGGTTTCTTTTCCTCAACTACATACTTCTAACGCCATTCTTATTGCTTTCACCTCAGCTTATTGTAACCAGGACCGAATCTCACAGCAGCGCTACCAGCGTTGTCAGTGCCATTCTCCACCAAACCATCCGTATAATAAATGGCCATCTCCTTCCTGCCAATATCTTCCATGGTCTTCTCAACTATTTTCTCCTTTCTGCTTTGCTCATTTTCTTTTTCAACGTTTGTCAGACACAATTTGCCAAGGCTTTCTTCTGACTATACAAAGCTTACTTCTGGTTACATTCGTCATCGATTCCCGCATCTTCCTTGCCTGCTTTTTAAGGCATTTGCTGCTCTTAAGTCATCTTTTTACAGGTGTCTGAGATTTCTCCATATTTGACTTGGAAATCCACGGAATCCGGGCCAGCTGAGCTATACCAGAAAACGAATTCCGCTATCACCTTGTACACTCTAACATAGTATCACTTTCCCAGCTTCATTCTCTGCCCGCAAGCACTCTTTGAACGTTAGACCTCTTCCTAAACTTGTTGACCACCAGGTCTGTTTGTTTCGATAGCCTTTGTGTTGAGGGTCAAGTTAAGCTTTCTGTTTTTATCACTGGGCAGCTTCGAGATTAAGCAAGTTTCCTCTTCTATAGGTTCAGGTCGATCTTGTGTCTCTTAGTCCAAATACGTTTTTTCTAAAGCTTTGTTCGCTTTTATCGCAATCATGTTGATATCCCCTCTGATAATCCAAAATACCATATGCTGTATTAACGTAATTTTAGTTGCAACAGCATCTAATTTTATCCGTTTCATTTAGTCCAAATTTCACATAAATAGGTGAAGTTTCGTTTTATACTACTAACACATACTACACGTTTCTAGGCAGTTGCTAGGGTGTATCAACAAAACTAAATAGTTTTTATAGTGCCTTAGATACTTAAATATATGTGCAAAATTTAATCTGAATCGATTAATGTTTAGGGATCATTATCGGTGATGAAGAAATACGAAAAACAATTTTAGAAAAATGGCTAATTTTGAGGATTAATAACTCGAAAATTACAGAATCGATTTCTATTAAATTTGCACACGTTGACATAGCAAAGGTAAATCTACTGACTGAAATTAGTTGTTCTAGGAATTGAAATGTACGAGCTATATAATATTGGACTTCTGAAAATAGGCTAAACTTTGGACATATTATGTCCAAAGTTTAGCCTATTTTCAGAAGTCCAATAATTCTCTAACAAGGCTAGCTACATAGCTCATTTGGAGCTAACAGCCTATTGCCATAGGTCTAGATATTTATGCAGGGTGGCGCATTTCCCGGGCAGTGTTTATTTTTAATAAAATGCAGCTGAACAGAACATATTTATTTAGTAAGTAAACATAAATTTAACATAGAATTCAACATAGATCAAACATGAATATGTAATTACAAGTATTCGAAATGCCTTCCTTCAACTTCCAAGCACCGACGCGTTCTCTCTATCAGCGAAATGCATACTTATCTGAAGTTATATCGCGGAAACTGACAACGTTCTGGTTTTCAGATGTTGAAGAGGACGTGATCATGCGGCGTATACGGAATTCTTGATCACCCTTCAAAGAACGAAATCGGAAGTGCTGGGTCTGGAGCTCAATTTCTCCACGACGCCCACCAAGCGATTCCCGTAGTGTTTATCCAGCCATGTTCGATTGTGCGGGTTGCACCATCATGCTGAAACCAAAGTTCATCAATTTATGATGAACCTGACACTGTTGGATGAAAGTGGTCTTGAAGAAGTGCGATGTAGTAGATTTGACCACTGACTGTTTTAAAGAAGAATGGCCAAATTATCCTAACTAAATACAGCCCATATACTGCCCAGTAACTTATGCGCCACACTGTATATTTATAGAGCGCGCCTGATTGCTATTAAATACTTTGTTTTTAGATTTGATCTATATTTGTTACTGATGCATTTGAAAAGTATATTTGCTAAACGTCCACATTTCAAAAGTTTATTTGGCAAAGACTATGTTTGGATTTGCACTCCGTCGGTGATGTCACCGGTCTCATATACAAGAGATTTAGATGAAGTAGTAAAAATTAATCAAGAAATTTCGTCGTTGACACCTGTTCCTGGAATGTTTGGTAAGTGAGTAGAATTCATAATTCCATTAGCCATGAACTCCAGAGCATCATATTGCTATCTGTGTATGTAGCTATTCATACTGTGACTCTGTTGAGTGATCACTGATTCTCTCATTTGATCTTCACTCTCCAAATAATTTTATTTGGCGGGAATTTGTGTGTCTGTAGGAACTATGCACTCAATTGTATGTTATTATTTGATTACACCAGAACATATTTTGAGTAACAAGATGTGCAACTATTAATTTCCTACATTGTACCTCAGGGTCAAATATCTTCAAATTTAAACTATTGAACAATGATTGTGTTTTCTACAAATATGGTTAAGAATTATGGTCATATTTCAATCATCCCATTTGGATTATGGCACATTTTTATACGTGTATATGTAGGTATTTGACCGATATAGTGTGACTATTTTATATAAATTGAAGTATTATATTTTAAAATTTAAAATGTAATTTTACAGTAACCATACCAGGGGCATGCTATAGTTATGTCCCTGAACCATACCAGTGGTAGTGTAAATGGCCCAATATTCACACAGCTATTTGTAAACTAAGGTAGTTTTCCTCCTGTCTCGCTGGCGAGGGGAGAAGGGGGAGGGTCAAGAATAAGTGGAGCTCAATTTCTGAGTGGATTGCACCCCACTTATTTTTACAAGGGGGGAGGGGTCAAAGTAAATTGGGCTTAATAGACTCAGAATATTAGAATGTTTGAAAATTTTAGAAAACATTTCTGTTGGCTTAAAAGGTGTTCTTAGAGCATTATTACTCGTTTAAAACAATTAAATTGACCAAAACAATAGACCAACAATCATAAAAGCGAGGCATCCAATTATCTAATAACTTATTGTTAATTCCTTCTTAATTATAAACTTCCAATTTAAGTAAGATAGGACCTTTCGTTTTGGTTTTAGAGCATTTTTAGTGATTTTGGCCAAAAATATTCATATTTCTCAAAAAATCGATAATCATTATTTTTTTCAAAAAAATATTTATTGAGTCCTAATGAACTCAATCAGAAAAGCTTTAACTTTTGGAACTTGACGACATTATTGGCCCCTTGCCGATTGTTTTCGAGAAAAAAATCCACAACTTTTTATATGTTTCTCGTATAATTAAAATTATTAATAGATTTCCTTATTTCGCCAATGAGTACCCTAGGATGTCTGTCTTACGCGTTATGAGTTAGGGACATTTTCCTGTTTTTAGAAAACGGCCCATATGCTTTATTAGTGCATCGAGTAAAAATATCTTAACTTTACCCATAGCCTGAAAATGAGGTTCACTGAGTTTGGGCCCTGACCCAAATGACATATCAAAAATGCAATTTAATCAAAAACCACAAAAGTGATTTAGAAAGTCATGATAAACTATTATAAACTGTTTGGGGGTGATTAAATTCATTAAAATCTATTTTAACAGACCTACCCTGTATTACTGGTCCTCCGATCTCAGTAACTGTAAGCCTGAGCCATTTCAAGATGCAATTATATTGTTTTTTTATATCTTCTGAATTATAAATCTCAGGTTTCCGCAAAATATAAGATGTTTAGTTTAGATTTTAGAGCCAATTATGTAATTTTAGCCCAAAATATCAAATTTTAGCCAAAAAAATGATAGGTAGTCATTATTTCAAGCATTTTCCTGGATTTGTATTGCTTTTATCCCAGTGGACCTACTCACCAAATTTGAAGTCATTCAAACAAACTTTAATTTTTGGACTTCACTAAGAAAATTGTTGATGAATCTTTCCACAAGGTACCTGTGTACCACATTTCAGTCCACGGGAAGTATGAAATCCTGGGGAGGTTGGTAATACCACACGGTGCATTTTTCAGGTGTGGAAACAGGGTGGTTAAATGAAGAAGTTGTACCTAAGCACTTTATGTCTAAAGTAATGATAGCTTCATTTAGTTTTTTTTTTATAATTAATTATGACCTAATTCTCAGCTTTTAGTGAAAATTCTTGTTTCTTTGAATAGCTTTTATAGTAAATATCTGGGTTGCGTGATATCAAAGCATACAGAGCATCCGCTAAACATTAGAATTTTGAGTCTATCCCCAAATATTACGAAAGTTAGCTTGCAACTTGTTAGGTTGTCATAAGATTGATTTATTTAAAAATTTAAGCTCTTAAATTATTTGTATTTTAGCACCTACACATTGTATAAAATAAAATAGACCGACAAAAAAACTTAATTGATATTTCGGCTAGCCTTTGATAATGATAAACCGAAATACTAATTAATTTTTTGTTGTTTTATTTTATTTTATTATTCTAAAACCATAGTCATGGTGACCCAACTTAATGCCATAGATTTATTTAACACATTATATCCGCTTTGTGTATTGTAGCAGTGAGACGAATAAATAGATTCATTAATCCAGTAAATCAAAGTGTACTTTTTATAGATATAAGTATGGTGTTCTCAAGTCAGTAGATAAACAATTATACTGTACCATATCTAGTAGCACCGATTAGAAGACAGTATTTTCAATTGCATAGCTATATACATATCAATAAAAATGTTCACTATGGTGTGCAAATAGATCTGCAGGTTTAGAGTATCAGAAAACACATTCAAGTAGGTTAGTACTTGCGTTTACATAATTAGATAATGTTTATTTTTGGAACTAATGAAACTAACAAAACGCTGGAGAAACTGTATTCAAATAGCCACCACGAGGCCCGGAGCTGACTGTGGCACAGACCATGAATTGCTTATTTGCAAAATAAAAGTACGGCTTAAGAACATCAAGAAGCAGGCGCTTTTCCAAAGATTTGATGTCCACAACATACCACCTGCATTCACAGAAGAGGTCAGAAATAGATTCAACGCTTTGGACTTTTCGGAACATACTCCAGAGGAACTTTGGCAGGATATAAAACACGTTATGACAGATGCTGCAAATACTCATATCCCGAAAGTCAAGAGGAGGAAGAAAAACACCTGGATCTCGGAAGAGGCTATCAAAA
>JAUYWI010098297.1:0-11728 GCA_034780595.1 Parotoplana pacifica | reverse complement strand
TTTTCCTGTACGGAGTTGATGGACTGTCACGGCGTCAGCTCTGTCGAGAGAACGACAGTCTCCATGCGCTGCATTTTAGTTGTTGAAGACTTTAGTGTGTCTTCTTAGTAAATGGGAAGTAATGTAATGTAATGTATCGTAGCATTGCCAAACGAGAACAATTTACGTAGCACAATGAATTGAGTCAGTAGTAACAACTTTCCCCAGAAATTCTCGACAATAATAAAACTGGACGGTGCTCAGAATAATCTTCTGTTGCAAAAAAAGGTATTATTCACGTTTTATGGGCTATTTGAACATAGTAGTAGTAATGGTAATCCTATTTTGAACTTTTTAAAATGTTCTTTTTTACACCACCCAAATGTAGTTAATAAAATCTATACAAAACGTCTAGACAAGCTGGCATAATTTAGTCGACATTAGACTGCAAAACTGAATATGTCCATGTACGTCTAACATGTAAACTGAAACTAGCCATTCTGTAACTGCACAATAGAGAGATACAATCACCAAGCGTCCTAGTTTGCAGACATAAAATCACTACAAAAATCTTACTGAGTTGTTGTTTTAGTTGAGCAAAAAAAAGATCTACAAAGCAAATTGATCTAGATAATGCCAAATTAAGAAGTCATATACCAGTGGCCATCAGTACCTGGGCACTTAGAAGTATAACCTATTTCGTTATCTAGGCCAATATATTATGTAGGTATCTAAAAACAACCAAAATACAGCAACATTACAATATATAGGAAAAAATATGATACCATTAGTCATCATTTTTAGACAGAAATACGACTTCGTTTTATAGACTGATATACACCAACTTACAAAAATGGTTAGTATGGTGATCGCTATGTAGTTTAGATTACATCGATTGCTATTTCTGAATGCACTTTAATTTATAATATTTATAATTAAGTGTGTAGATATCTAATTTGTTACAGTTATTGGTGATAGATTTGCGTACGTCAGCAGATTTTAGAATTTAAAAAACTGAACCGACTATTCTCCTTCTTCTAGTTGGTGATGTGGACGACTGGGTTGTACTTATGGGGCCTGGTTCGGACGATATCCCTCAGGAACCTAATAACTGACTGTGGGCCTTCTTGCAAAATGTCGATAGGAGGTGAAGCTCCTAGCAGGGCTGTAAACGGAGCAATCACAAATAAAGTTTCTGGCGTGAGAACTTAACACATGGAGAGAAGCCCATAATAGGGGGCAGTAGTTGGTTAAGCAGGACTTCTTCATTCCATGGCAAATCATTACTGGTGGGGAGGCGGCAAACTTTAATAGCTCTAAAATAATGGTGACCTTAGACGATTTTCGATTAGTAAGATGCGCTTTGCCTTGTGTCTTGAGCACAGTTTTGCCATTGAGGATGTCAGTCTGTTTTTTGGCTCTACCAAGATTAGCTTGATGGTCAACCTATTCATTGCCTTCTGTGTTACAATGCCCAATAATTTGGTTTGGATAAATAGTATCTTTGGTGAAAGTTGTCCCAATTTCTAAATCTGCAACCTATGAATATAAATATCGGCAAGGTATTGTGTCTATTAGTAATTATTAGTCAATTTAATTACTTCACTAAATTTCAAAAATACTCTTTTATTCTATTAACTTTTCAAAATGTATCAATGAGAAATATTCCATCCGTAAAACCTAAATGTATGTAACCATTGTCAGTAAAATATCAAGACATCGAGGAAGCCATAAAATTTAATTTTGAGAAACAAGACAACGAAGTCCCTACACTTCTTTCGGCAGTGGCGAACCACTGTAGAATTGCTAAAAAAAGTTAACTGGGAATCTTGTCCCAGCAGTTGTATATGATTAGGTCCTTGAGTGTGCAATTGGACCCCAATTTTGTCTTCACCAGTGCGCTACAGTCAGCAACACTCTTGAATCACCAAGGATATCACGTGTAAAAGACAATGCTAATCGTTCCCATTGTAGTCGGGCGGGTAGCGGTAAAGGTGTAGAAATTCTTACTCATAATATACGCATCTAATGTATGGATATGGTTCAGTGAGCCCTGTCTTTATATGTCAGAATAACATCACGCTTCGTAGTACACAATACAAAATGAATGGAATCTTTCAATCAGCAACTTGTTCTAGACCACTTCAACCATAAAAACAGCGGCTACTAACTGTCACGGAAAGTGACAATTCGCTGAAAAGTTCATCTTCTAGTAGAAGTAATTTGAAATATATTATAATTACTAGCTGACCATTTATCTAAAGCCTTAGATGAAAATCAATACCATTCAAGGACTATTAGTTCTTAGAAATATAGAATAAAGAAGAGATACAATTTCTTGTATTCACTTAACCTAATACCATGCCTACTCATTTCCACATACCAAGCACACTTAATAGGTATCTGATGCGCAGTTGCTTTACTAGGTACCAATTGTAAACAAACACCATCACGAAGTAAACTTTTCTTAAGTGTAGAAAAAATTGAAATCTAATTTAGTACTTTTAAGCAGTATCTACCTAACTACAATACATACAAAGAAGATTTATATACTTTACTAAATTAGTTAATAAAGAAGTCCATTTATTGGATTTATTTTACCAAAGTTACTCCTCAAACTTCTAATTATTCAGCCAGAATAACCGTAGAAAATCGCATAAATAATTGGAATCAATAACTAAGAATTGATCTATCCAGTCGACGAATTCGAATAACAAGAGAAACACTGCCTATAAATTTAGGCAATAAATTGAAAATCTGTGAATATCAAAATAAAAAATAAGTACCCTACGAACGTTAAAACGGTAAATGTATCACTTAGAAAGTATTGATAGAACGTCTGATAAATGATAATAATGGCTGACTGCACAGACTGATATTCTATGGAAAAATCAATCTAAAGAAATTCTTGGAATTATCTCTTATTTATTACAATATGTCTACCAAATAATCAATTTCTACTATTATATGGCATGAGGGTTGTTTTGTTGTTGTTAAAAAATGCATTCACTTTTGGCCTAATGCCAATTTTCCAGAGGGCCATCACAATATGTCCTTATGGGGGTAGCCCTATTTTTTTTATCCGCAAAAGATTCGTGGTGTCTAATTTCACGGTGGTGTTTGAGGTGTTGTTGATAAATTTAGAAAACCTTAAGAGGGTACAGTGGTACAGAAAACGTATTATTTGGAAATTTAAATATGAACGAGAAAATCAATAGAAATCCAGGCACGTAAAATGGAATGAATACTAAAGTTAGCAACAACTCTCTACAAGCAAAGTTAGAACTGAGTTCTAGCCACTGTAGCATCAGTTCACTGATCCAGATGATCATGAACAAAAAAATCAAATGCCCTGAGAGATTGAGGTCAGAACGGTAGTTACCTCTTCGATGTGCCTACAGCAACCGGGTTTCCCCTAGAAACATTTTGTCTATGTACTTAACCTTATGATTATATCTAACATGCATCCCACTTCACAATCAATAAAGCGCAATTATTGACACACAGTTAATAAAACCTGTCAATCATACTACGGTTGCCCCTCAGGCTCGATAACTTATGATTTAATTAATATGTATAATCAAAAAATTACAAAACCACATAACTCACTCTCTTTCAGTGGACAGGAGAATTATTGGGTGTGGGGGGGGGGAAGAGAAAATGATCAACATTATGGTAGAAACACCAAGAATGACTTCAAGGTTGAACGAACTACTGCCCGTTGGAAGTTTAGTGGTGGGTAATAAAACGTAATAATAACGACGTAGACAGTGCTATCTCTAGACCTACCCAGTGTAACGATCTAAAGTATAAACTAGATTACGTATTACGTTTCACAGTATTGCACCATTTCTTTCTTTTTCTCCCAATCGTCACTTACTGCAATAGCTGACGCTAGACTACCTAACCTATAACTAAATCACACTGCAAACTATTATAAAACAGGCACTTAAAGCCATATATCACATTCATATGAATGTGTATCGAAGGTACAATACTAATTTACATAGTAAAACTGATCACTACAAAAGACTATCAGCTACCTGTAAAAGTTACAAATCTATAATTAACATTCCACACTAGTCTCTGAAATAGTGGGCATTTCCTCCTATACGCATAGCGTCAGGTATTCAGAGAACAGCAAGTTGTCTGCATTACTTGTTTTTTTTATTTAAAAAAAAAACCACCTAATATTATCGATTTTTCTTCAGCAATCGATAAATGTGCGGTTTAACTATCACCTACTTTATTTATTTTGTTTTATAACTGGCTATTATAGAGAGAGCAGGCTGTAGCTACTACCATTAGTACACCAAATATGATTAACTCGCCGCGTAGCTAACAGAATTCCACCCAGATCAGAACCAGAACCCACGTCTTTGGCGATACGTATGTACGGCTACACCTACAATCGACGTAACCAAGAGAAGGAAAAACCGGCGGCTAAAAGTACTTGCCGATCAGACAGACGGACAGACTGGCAATTCGGCAGAAATACAAAGATCTAATGAATGAATGTAGTTTGACATCACAGACAGACAGTAAATAAGAGAAACCCGTCAGACAGACACCTATAATGTAATATTAGACAATTAATTCTTGAAGTAGTTCAATACATTTCTTTGCGAGCAGATTTAGTTCATCAAAGAAAAACAGTGCAAGAAAACATAATTACAAATTCCATCAATAGGTATCGTGCAATCGACCAAGATAACTTAATATCATCATAGTTGCACGATCTATATAATATCGATAAAGTAGATTACAATATTGTCTTTAGGTACAGCAGGAAAAATCAGGTACTGCGTACCTATCCAAAATCACAGAGAAGAATGCCACCACCACACAACAAGAATAATCTTAAATAACCGATAGTTATGCACATGAAAATCCGACTCGGAAGTGTGGTAGCAAACCTGGACTGGACGCAAAATGCTTCAGTCTGGTCCCTGGCTAGCTAGCACCTCAACCTACCAAGGGGGGGGGGCGTGTATTGAATTAGGTAGGTTGGGGTTCAATGTGCTCCAGATTGTTAAATGAGTAAAATTAATAAACGTTTTTTGTGGCAGTGAAGATCGATGCCTAACAAACATTGGGATAACGGAGAAGTTTAGTATGGACTAATTTTGAAATTTAATATTCTATGGTGTCACTTCTACCCAAAATAGTGAGTGTGTCACCACTAGCTGAGCCTTTGTGGATAGAGTATCTGTCAGAAAGTACCTGTATGTCTGGCTGGAAAAAATAGCTCAAATATAAAAAACAAAGAGGATATTTCTACTGTTCTGTATTTCCCTAACAAATAGTAAATTTAAGCTATTTGAGTTGAACTAACTAAGAATAAGACTAACCTGTTTATGCCTCTCAACGTTGAGTCTGCCATCGGATGTAGCCTTTGGATTGGGGTCCGGTTTCTCCAGTATTCGATCCATCATGTAGTTATGGACACACTTAATGGCTTCCACAGTGCCCACAATCAAGCACACTCTCTCCGTGGTACCTGGAAATAGGGGGTAGATAAATTAACATTTAAATAAGAATACTATGTAGAAAATATATTACGTAATTGTATGAGCTTAAAAACAAATGTTCCGAATCGCGAGATAACCTAAATTAATCTTTTTTTCTATCTGTACAAAATGTAACAGAGCTCTTTAAAAAAATCTGATTTCTATGGACACAATTGAAGAGTAGTAAATCTATGGATTTTTACTCTACAATCGTAAAAAGTGCAGATCATTTATTAATAACAATTCCAGCTAGTTAATTCATAGTCTAGATCCGACTTCCATTGAATTCCATACCCCAATTTTCAAAAACCACAATCCTTCCTAAGTATAACTTCTGTAAAAATGATATATTTCTTTATATAACATTAACACAAAATATCTTATCATATTAGAATCGACACAGACGAGTAATGACAATTTTACTCTAAATCAATTACATTAATAATTAATGCACTTGATAATAGGGTAAAATTATGTTAATAAAATCATAAGAACAATTTTAAACTAGAGCTATCTGCTGAAAGCAATCCAATAAATGTAAACAAAATAATATAGAGAAAAAACTTTTCTATACTGTAAATTGAATTCAAAACAACACACCTAAGACAACTGCACTAGCTAGTCTAGTGGTTTTTAAGCGAAAGAAAACAATTCTGGCAACTCTCAATACCTATTTAGTAAAAACATCCATTCTAAATACAAAGGTAGGACATGAACTTTGAACTATTTCAAACTGGAATTATGATAAAAATCACATAATATTTGTTGCTACATAAAACATCCTAAACAAAGCTTCTTATTCACCGTTGTAATTAAATGATAACTTTTTGACTGTTTGGGTACAAATCAAATATACTTAATAATTTTGATTCAACATTGACTTTTAACTGCTGATAAAACGATTTCGTTCTGGAAACAGGTACCATCCGAAAAAGTATTTATTTTTTATACGAACATAAATATTTAAATTGTTATTTACCCCGAAATACTGAAAAAAACTTTTCATTTGTAGTTATAAAAGCTTATTTTGTGATCTATTACCGCACTAAATAAAACAGATCACGTTTCAGAATTATATTCCAACACAGGTGTAGGTACATACAACAAAATTAAACGTTGTTGATGGAAACCTGATAAATAATAAATTAACTATAGAAATAAGGTAGATATTGTGTGCACATAATATCTATTCCTATGAACTTAACATTATCTTAAATATTCACCAATCATTCATTAGATTCGTTGCAGCCAGGACGTGGCATAGCAGCTGTCGGTAATTGTATTTGTCTGATAATGACATTTTCATCCTAAAACTATTCAACTAATCTATGTAATTATAAAAAAGCAGGAATATTAAACCCCCGTTGTTACAACTAAACATATACCTCGTGGTCACAAGGGGTATTACCCACCCAGGATTTCATACTTCCCGCGATTCAATTGGGTTAAAATTTGGTACACAGGTACCTTGGAGAGGTTCATCGACAGCAAATTCCTTTGGAAAAAATTCAACATGGGGCCGATGACACCAGGTCCAAAAACTAAAGTTTGTCCGATTGACTTCAAATTTGAATGTGACCTTAGGTAATACAAATCCTGATTTTATGTTGAAAATATTGATTATCGATTCTTTGGCTAAAAATTCGATATGAAATAATTTTAATGAAATTCGGCAGCTAAACTAAGTTATTTTTTGGGCAGGAGAAAAATTCTCTGTCACATTTTAAGCGTGATTTCTATAGGGATGCCAATATTGCTTAGCAACAAAGATAATAGTAATTTATCCAAAAAAAACTATGAATTGACAAAGTCAAACTTGTATAATAGATACTCACATTATTTTGACATTTATAGAACATTAAAAAAGTTCCACAGAAAAAACTAATACGAAAAGGTTCAATTACTAGTGATTCTTGTAAAATAACTCAATGTGACCACTAATTCAACTAAATTTTTAAAGGCTCAACAACCATGACTGTTAATTTGGTTAACAAACAATTAATTTATTTAAGGAAATTAATCGTTCTTTTGAAATATAAAAACCCCACACTTAGACTTGTATCACAAAAGACTGGTCTTATAAAATTTAACTGAAAACAAGACATATAACCTAAAAAACGAACTATACACTGACAATGTCGATGTTAAGTGATTGTCATAAATCAATAATCCATGGCTCGCTGCTGCTGTACTGGATGCATAATCTCTCCTTGCACTTCAACCACTATCCAAAGATAATGCATGCGGTTAGGTTTAAATAGACAAGATAACAATGCCAAAATCTTTAGCTCCGTGTCAAAAGTCAAAATAAAGTTATATATAACTAGCTCAACACGTTCATTAACTAATAAAACAAAAATTATCAAAGTGAAGAGAACGGCAGTTATAAATTTATTAATGTATATTATCAGAACTGCTATTAAATCAGAGAATTTAGCTTATACAGTAACAAAAACGACGACTACTCATGCAATAAGAACCAGGGTGAAAAGTCTGATAGAACAGGTTATCTTTTACCATTACAATCAACAAATTGATGTATATTTTTGTAGAATTGCGGTTCTGTAATAGGTAAAAAATGGCTAATAATACGAAATTAAACAAGCAATCACCCAGTTGCTTAGTTATAAAACATCAATGTTACAACAAAGCATTGGAAATAACGAAATATTAAGCACAACAATCTAATGGAGAATTTTAAGACTCAAATTTATCAGATTTCAACATTTCAAGTCTTCTGAGATGGCAATATGTTTGGACTATCATCAGTGTTGGTGTTATTGTAATTATTTTTACTAGAATTAGAAACACATCCTTCAATCGAGCTGAATTTGATACTACACTGGTGCCTTCAATTAAACTTGTAAGTATCAAATTCAAGATCAATCGGAATATATCTTCCAACTGTTGAATTCTAGTAAAATTTACTAAAATTACCCAGCATTGTCTTCTTCATAAACAGCTGTCACTACAGTTGAAAATTTCCTATTCTCGTTTTACTTTACAATAATTCCATAATGATTGTTCATTGACAACATCTCTTTTTATCAGTCCATACCTAGTCGCATCATTGCTATATAGGTAGATAGGTCCATTATATCCTTATTCAGTGATAATAAAAATCAGAAAACGTAGATGCAAATAAAAGTACAACGGTTTTAATATCCATTTTTTTTAAAATGAACTAAATTTCCTCAATTTTTATCAAAATCACAAATGAATGAAATGCAAACACTGAATACAGTGTGAACTCTAATTATGATGCAAAATAACTGACTATGCATGCCTTTCTGAAAACACTAAATTATTTTTTTAGAAAAAATATACATATCATTGATCAAAAGCTTCTGAGTGTCTCAGTCCCAATAGCAAATACGTGACTGGTGGATTTAACAAAATATTCAAATATCGATCATTTATGCCTAGAATTGTTGTTTATTTAGTAAACAGGTACTTGATCAAAGAAGCCACTATTCCTTTGTAGCTAGTTCAAAAACTATTTTTTGTCATGAAACAGTATAAAATAATTATCTAATGTATTAAATACAGCATCATCATGCTGTGCGTGCATATAAACAGAAGATCAATTAATTACCCTCACCTCTGTAGAAATCATTGGCTTTGGACATCTTCACCTTGGCCCCAGACTCTCGCTGAACCTGCGCGATCGCCTCGCCACCCTTCCCGATGATGGCACCAGCAGCAATTGATGGAATAAGGATCTTGAAATGGACATTATCTGTAAAACAAATAAATTTAACAAGCTTAAAATATATAGTAATATAAAAAATAAAGGAAAAGTCGTACTTGAAAACTTTCTTGTCTAAAAGAATCCTTAAACCATTTATCTGAATTAGTTAACAAACAGCTTCCATATAAAAGTCCATATAATGCAAACAGTGATTGTACCAATAGCTCAACTCTGAATAAATCTCTATTTAAATTATTGTATTCAGCCCATTATAAATATAACTAAAGAAAGAGGTTTCTTAAGTTGCATAGTAGCCACAATAGAGTATTATGGGAAAGTACATATATAATCAAGAATGTTTCATATCATGACAAATTTATCAAATGAAAGTTTCTTCGTTTCACTTCAAATTTAAAGTATGAATGCCCAAAATAGCATGAAATCGATGAAAAGGTCAGTTTAATTTATATAAAATAATAACAGAGCATCCAAAACCTAAAAGAAAATTGAATTAATTGATTGATAATTATGCAATCATCAAAGTTGTCTCTATATTGTTTTGGCACTTCTCATTAGTTTTAGTATTTGATATTGATGTAAATTGAATCAAACATTGCCATACCAAGTGTTTTATGGTTATGACCCTATAAATCATTTGGCCAATTGGTCTGCATGTTTGATACCTGTGTGTAAGCTGGAATCATAGATATTAATTATATAGATATAAGTAGACTGGCAATCTAAATAATGTAGGCATGATAATTTTCAGAAATGTTAAAATTGTAATGGTCTCCAAAACTGGAACTTTCTAAACTTTGTTTTAGTTTAGATTGCCAATGTATGCAGTTATATCTATATAATTTAAAATCTATGGCTGAAATGTACTGGTTTGTGTAAATGCTAGTAATTATGTTATTAATGTAGTAGAAATTTTGTTAAAAGTCATATCATATTGATCCCCTATGTCATTGTCTTAACTGCAACTGCCCAATCTGAATTCGTAATTTTGGTTATTTTCATCAAATTTTTAACCTTTCTTTCTTTTTATGGTTAGAAAAAAGGAATTAAACACTGAAACATATGCAAAAGTGCTTGTACTTTGAGAAGAAGGGTATACATACTGCCAAATAGCAGAAGGACTAGTAATGATGACTTTGAAAGACAGCATTTGTCACAATTGGTGTCTTCAAATTACTCCAGACCACTGTAGAATTCTTGCTGAATCCATGCCAAATTGGGTTAAACAGATGATTAAAAACAAGGATGGATGACTAAATATTAATGTATACTGTATATTTAACTGTAATGCTATATTTAATGTTTAGTTATATGTTTTAACTTAAAAAATATTAGAAATAATACAAAAAATGCATTTTGTCTGCATACTTCCAACATGACTGTGTAAATACTCTTTTTTACTTCTATAATGATTAGCTGATACATATTCACAGTTTGAGTAAAAAAAAAAATCAATTAATTTTCTCTTAAATTATCTTTTATCAATAGCTTTTTTTCTATGGACCATTATTGATTTTGCTGAGCCAATCAAAATTCAGGACTGCTTTTTTAACCAATAAAATTTATTGCTAATATGGTAAACATAGTCACAATAAATACAAAAATGATAATTAGATGTTTTTCAAATATATTATAGATTTTACACCCTACAAGAATATTTCAAAAAAGTTTTTCATATATATATATATATATAGTATAAGTAAAAATCAGATGCACTGTTATGGTGGATAATAATAAAAATAAAAATGTTGTTCCACAAAATATATTAGAAAGTAAATATATATACCAAAACTGGCTTCTTTATTTTCAATCGGTATAATAGTAATAATTCAAAATACTAAGTAACCATAGATTGAAATTTTATGGAATAATTAGTTTGAAAAACAGAAATATAAAAGATATTAGTTATTCAGTGAATAAAATAACATGGAAATAATTAGATTTCATGGTTTAATCCTGGTTTTAAGAAATTGATAAAATAGTGTTCTATAAAATTAAGTTTAGATGAAGTACCATTGAATATTTCAAATAGTGGTACAGCTTTGAAGAATGAAAATGTCTATTACAATTTAAAATAGTATATGGTGGGTTATTAGTTTGTTGTCTGTGTAAAGTTATGCCTTGTCTAAATGGTATAGTAGTTTGTCCAATAAAGTTTTGAACACCTATTACAAATTAAACAATAAATAATATTATGACTTTTACAGTTCCTGTTCCCATTAGGTAAAGTAATTGTTAAACCTTCAATGATTATGAGACATGTTATACAATGAGATTCTTTACATTTATAAATCCTAGAAATTTTACATTTTACAGAATTAAAAATATTGTTACTAGATTTATAAGATAAGTATACTTTCTTATTATACAGTATATTACTCATACTGGGATAATGAGCAAGGGAGTTAATAGATTCACAGATTTTAAATACAGTATTAACACTATTTTTGTTAATTGAAAGATTACAGGATAAACAGAATGTGAGTTTGTAGTCTTAGAATTTGTACAATTATAATATTTACTTATGGCA
>JAUYWI010098286.1:0-11728 GCA_034780595.1 Parotoplana pacifica | reverse complement strand
CAGTTTTCAATTTGTTGTTTTTTATATTTGATTTTTATTTAAGTTTGCGGTTCGGTTACTTTTGGGACACCCTGTATTTATATACTAATTGAAAATAAATTATAGGCGGCTGTTTGTCTTCTAAAACAGCACATTATTTTGAAACTGTTTGATTGAGCGCCACTAAAGTGTTTAAGGATAATATGGCAAATAGAAAATACATGTAGATAAGAAATAATAGGAAGTTCATTTATCTGACCACTACAAATCTCTAATTGAATAATTATTAACTAAAACGTAGTGGCCAGAGTTTCAGCTAACATTCAAGCTATGCATCTAAACTACGTGACTATCGATTTATTTTTAAGTAAAAATTCAGATGAACTGAATCTCTGACCAGTACAAATACATATATACAATTATGGTATACAGAATAATTAAGGAAATCATATAAAAGGTCACTTGGTATAATAATAATATTTATTATATTGTTAGAGGTCATAGAATAAAAACAAAAATAGTGTCATTTTTTGTAAATTAGTTTCAATATGACATGTATTCTCATGAATGATGCTGCTCGATTTATTTACTGATCCAAGTTAAGTTGGCACATGCCTTGTTCATACTCTATGACTTTATGACGTCATATCTTCTATAGGTACTGAAAGTAAAAAAAAGAATTCTTGACTTCTGTTTTCTTGTGGAAGAAACCTCAATTATAAACAAATTTGAAGAGAAACCCGTCTGAAGTGGATCGCATAAAAAGCAAAATAAACCCTACGCTGTTTGATATGACTCACGTACATGTTTTTGCAGTTCAATTCCGCCTCAATTTGCTTTCTTTTTACTATTCCCATTTGGCTATAGAGAGGTTTTAGGAAGCTGCTTCTTCGAACCAAGAGATCGATAGTACAACAAAAAAGGTTCCTTGGTAGATTTTTGTAACATCATGATCCACCACTGTTGCAGTTATAAATATATACACAGGTAAAGTACAATTAGTAATTAAGATGTTATTGTTAACTACGTAGATATCGTATGTAAATAGACATTTTATTATCAAAAATTATCAAAAAAAAGTAAATCACATTCATTGAGGTACATGCCAAATACATAGAGGTCAGACAACTACTGACTATAAATTGTCATTTGGAATAAAATAGTCATTAACAAATCTATCCTATGTGATATAGGATAAGACAAAAGCAACAAATACATCTGAAGTTTTCGTAATCCGTAAAGTAGTACAATGGTTTTCAAAGCAGCACAAATTTCAATGTGATTGTCACTGGTAACGTTTGTTAGATACATACACCCACCATATTTTTAGATTTAGATTCCAAAATTTATATTATGTATAATAAAACTGATAAAATTGTTCAAACTTCTGTAGTTTACTGCGGTGGAATGATAATAGGGGATACAAAGGTATTACTCGTATTAATTTGTATATAAGCAGTACCTTCCGTTACTCAAAAAATGTTACATGAATAAAAAATAATTTATATAGTCATAACGACAATAAAATAACAATATGATAGAGAGTTTTTCCCACCACCATTACATAACGAGCTATAGATGTCCAAAGTTTAGCGCCCATTTTCACAGGTTCTATAATACTCTGGCAGGGCTAGCTAGCTCATATAGCTAACGGCCTAATGCCATAGGCGCCTAGGTAGATATGCGCATTAAAATAATAGAAAACGAGTGGACTTGTTCTTTTTTATCAACTCTCTATCATACACTTTCTACACAGGACTATTTACACAGTAGGCAACGTATTGTGTTTGGAGCGTTATTTCTGTTAGTGTGTGTACTTACTATCAATAATATTAATTGGCTATTGCATAATATGGTCCAAGAATGTGAAATGAATGCCAGACCAATTTTTAAATTACATAACGAGAACAACAAATTACTGAAGACATACCACACGTTGGCGATTCTGATAACTAGATTTATGCAAAGGCACTCATCTTTGTTACAATTATAGTACCATGTTTGAGTAAGATCTTGTTTGTCAACATTAGTCTTCTGTGGATAAATTTGAATCAAGATAATTTATATAAGAAATGGATTCAGTACACTGGGAACATATTCAGAACTGTTATTCTTTTTATAAGGAAATACCAACATTTTATTTGTTCTCATAAAATTTCTAATTTAAAAAAAATGTTCAATATTAAACGGCGCTGCGTATTTATGCTACTGAACGTCATCATAGAATTTTGAATACGTGCGCTAAACCAGATTCAAAGTTGAGTTTCATTTATTAAATACAATTTCAATTCTAATCAACCAATGATTTTTAAAAGCATTTGCCAATCTTAGCATTTTCCACAGCAGTTGAATCGTAGCGCCGCCTCTTCGATGGGAGCCAACCGACATGAAATAATACAACTAAAATGATTAGATCAACCGATCAATCAACCAAATACATATCACAGCTTTGAAACGATTGGAATATAGAAAATCAATGTCAATTATAAATAAATTACTCCCTCCACATTGTGGGGTGGGGGTGGTGGGAGAGGAGAATTACCAGCCTAACTAATCGGGTTACATGTATACAGTTGAAAGAAAGAAAGAAATAATGCTCAGTGGTAGGTAGTAGTTATTCAAGTAAAATACTAAGAAAAACTCGACCAGTTTCTAACCTTTTCATTACAGGCTTTATTGTAGGAATAGTAAAATAGACAGACGACAAAGGAAATATTGATTATTATTAGTTGATATCTTTGTTCGTTTTGGGAATAAAATCGATGCTGCACTCTGATTGGTTGGCTACTAGACACCAGAAATCGATGTGATACAAACAAACCGAAGCTAAGATTAGGCTTAGCTTCGGTCCAAAATGGACTTATAAGGCAGGACAACACGCCTGCCACCAGTCAAAACAGGAAGGAAGACCGTTTAAAAGCATAAAAGAAACTAGATTGGTATAGCTGTGTTGTAGGTCGGAATAACAAAAAAAGGGAGAGAGGAATGTTCTGCCAAAAAATGTATTTTAGAAGCCAGCAATGTAGCAGTAACTTTCCAACGCAGACACAATCACATAGGTGACCCAAAGACTGAAGAACAGACAGGAAGTCAAGTACTTGAACCTGACCTTGCCTCCGAGCTCTCCGCCGCCAAAGAACTTGTGCCGCCTCACGACAATGATGATAATGGCAAACACGCCCAGACAACAGAACAAAGTCACTGAGAAGGCCAGCGAGCCAGCCTGAACCGTGAAGGGCTGACCGCGTATCTGATTGGCGATGGCAGCAATGGACCAGGCGATACCGATGCCCAGGAAGACATTGACGGCGTTACTGCCTGTCACGTTGCCGATGGAGGCATCGGCGCACGAGTCACCGACCGCGGCCACTTTGCTCGCAAATGTGTCTGAAGTAGGAACAAAATGTAGAAATAATACTTTTTTGTATTTCTGGGTAGGTACTCCATAGAGGAAATAAATACAGAGGCCCTATTCAACATTAATGTATACCTGTGTTTTTATTATTACTTTTATCACATTAATTGGCTGGGACCTGCTTTTGACAGCGCGAGTGCTCTTTACCAAAAAACAGGATTTCCAATATTTTTTCTGATTATCTTCTGCTTTCTCTCTTCTTATGCGGCTATAGCAATTTTCCTCTCTTATGCTTTGATATGAAAATTTTATATTGCTCAGGCTGTGATTATGCCTGGCTGATGAGGCAGAAACAGATTCCTGGGCGAGAATTGGCGAGTAATATGAATTAGTGGCGTATTTTTATCTAATTAACCTGTTATTTTATTATTACTCTTAACACTTTAATGAAGTAGTTGATGAAAAAAGTATCAAATTGTGTGTAAATTAATTGGGCAGGTATAATTCTGAAATGTCTTGTAAAAAATTTAAGGTGAAAAAAAGTTTCCTGTATCTCCGCAATGTTAAAAGATATCGTCCCTACCATCTCTAGATATTTATAAATAGTGAAATCTCTGTATTTACTTCCACTATGTCTCAAACTCTATTTAAGTTGCTTATTTGATAATGTAAGCAAATAATTTGAAAATTTGTACATACAAACATTCTTTATTAGCATCTATCAAGTTCAGTGGAAAAGTTAGTGTTTAGGAATTTGTAGTAGGTAAGAGTCAATTTTATTAACAAAGAATTCATCATCAATAAGAAAAAAAGAATCAATAGATAACAAAGCGATCTTGCCACACTTACTAAAAATTGCTAAATGTCACCTTTCATACTAAAAAAGCAATACCTACTCCAAACGAAAAAGCCAAAGTATGACAGAACTTGATATGATTGTTTAGAAGTTTGATGGGGACAATTTCGTTAATTACAATTGTCCATAGTGGCACATTAAGTTCATATCTAGATACTTGTATATAGGCCGTTAGAAAACTAATTTACCTGGAACACTGGTACCCAAGGCAACGAAGGTAATGGCTGTCACACTGTCTAGAAGACCAACTGTACAGCCAAAATGGGAAGCCAGATCACCAATTAAGGCCGTCAAAAGACCAATACCAATTATACTGACTACGAAACAAAGCCAGCCTCCAAAATAATCTGAAATTGGCATAGAATAAGGTCGTGATAAGCGAGTACGTAAACACACATTTTGATAAAATTAGCAACACCGCTTTGCCAAGTATATTAAGCTACATGCTCACCCGTGGGGGGCACAAATGCGAAGATGACTTTCCAGAAGATTGTAAGAAAATGCATAACGTAGTCCATACAGGAGGGTAATTTTTCCTCTTCTTCATCTTCATCAGCATCACCTAGAACAGTAAACAATTTACTGGAATTCGGAAAACTTACTTCACGGCACATTACATCGAATATCTGTGTGTTCAAAATTCTCGTGAAGCATGCAAACAAATGAATATATTTCTGAGTGAGGGGGAGGAGGAAGGGAGAGAAACCAATCATTACTAGCAGGTTAGAGTTAGAATAATAACCGCCTATTTAAGAACAAGAATAAGAGACATGTAAACAGTCACAAGCTGAACCAAATCGTATGCAATTTATAAGAAAAATGCAGGATCAAGACAAATATTGAAATTGTTTGTTAAGAAGTTTTCTGACCGGGCTGGGTGCAGAAGAAGATAGCAAGAAGGCAGAGATGGGACAAAAGCTTCAACAGAGAATAAGGGGCAGTGTTTATAGTGACAATTAAAGACAGGACCACAGGTCAGTATTTGAAGCAAATTATACATGTAGGTAGACGGAGAGCAACATAGGGATAAATGTATTGTTTGGTAGCAAAACTTACACACCTGAATAAAGATTGCATACCCATAAAGACTAAGGATGGTGGATACTCCAGTAAAGTCAATGCATAGAATCCATGCAGCTATTCTTTATGTATTTTCGAATAGCATAACACATAGATATTAGTTTTATCTATATAATTTAATATCTATTGCATAGTCCCATATAGGATGAGTTGTGTGTCGTATAAAATATTTGTGAAAATATTTTCCCCGTCAAGATACAGATTACGCTTCAACTTTTATAATCTAAGTAAGTGCCTGACGGTAGGTAATTTTTGTGAAAATTATAAAGTAGTTATGTTGTTACTTCTCTTTGCGTTGTACGGAATTGGTAAACTTCTGATTTTATATGAAATGTGATTTTGGAAATAACATAGATTATAATTAAAGAATAATAGCATGTGCTACAGACACCATAAATTAAAGAAAATTATAGATATTTGGATTGTGATAGAAAGATTTTGAAAATTGATTGCATTTTAATTATAGAAATTTATCTTATAGACTAGGCATTATGAGTTCCAAATTTAAATTTGAAAATTAAACTTTCTTGAACAATTGAACTTCATCTGCATAATGATATTAGGTATAGACAGTTGTAACAATTACCTAGAAACTGATTCATCTAATATACTAATTAATTTGTACCTGTATGTGTACTTTACATGATATATGCGGTACAAAAAAAAACCAAAAAGAAAAATTAGGTACCATAATATATGAATAGCGAAGTTTAAGATAAATTATACTTAGCGCTGTCTATTAACTCGGCTGGCTAGTTTGAATTTTGGATAATTATAAAATAATAAGTCATTAGACTCCTTAATTCAAACAGTGTAACAACAAAGGATAAATCGTTTTAAATTTTTCAAAAGTTAATATTGTTTCAATTACCGAGGTAGAAAGTAAACATTTGTTTATTAATATATAAATGTAGGCAGAACTTGGTAACGAAACCGGATAACAAGAAAATATTTTAAAAAGTATAAAAGGTTTTTGATAGAAGCATAGAAGACTTTGATTCAAATTACAAACATAGATTGCTTTTATATAATATCGATTGTTAGAAAATACAGTTTGGCTTTAAGAAAAGGATACACTAAAAAACAGTTATTTTATTTTATGTATCTATTATGTGTAGATTTGCAATTTTTCTTTTTGGGTTTTTAGTTATAATATAATAATCTTGAGCTTGCCATATTACATATCTACATATATTACACCATCGCCGTATAGGTACATAATAGACCATTAAACAAATCAAATGATCAATAGAACTGAAATTTGCTTAGAAGCAAAACAATATTAGATAATAGTTTAGAACAAGAGACATGATTTAAACTGTAGGTCTGTAGGTACAATGAATAGAGAGTCCATGATGCACGAAAAAGGAAGCATTTAAAGAAAGAACCAGAGAGATAACAAAAAACTAAAGACTAAAGACTAAAGAATCATAGATCGACAATTCACTGCCCCTTGAGAATTATTTTTCTCTGTTCGTTGGCGGGTTGAGTTAGTAAAAACAATTTTTTGCATAAGCTACACATGAGTGATGGTGCAATAACAGTTTAATTACATTATTCAATGCCCCATGTTTCCATATTTATAGATTTTTAATCTGTGAGTGAAGGTAAAAAACTAACTATTTCAAACTCTAGAAATGCAGAAACTAAATCACATCAGTATCTAGTTACGGTAGATATTATGTATAACTGAATCATCATTCTATGTACCTTGAGTGAGAATAGAAGTTGGTGGATAATCTATAGTTTCTGAAGAAAATTCTACTTCTCTATTGAGTGAATAAGGTAAACAACTTTTCTTGTAATTATGCAATTTATGAAAAGCGATAAAAATGGGGTAATGGTAAAAGACTGTTGGTAATTGGTTATGCTATTTATTTAAAATTAGAACTACATTTTATTTAACATATAATCTATGTAATCAATGATGTAACAAAATATTAATAACTTATTGATATGCTACTAAACGTTTACGAGTAGTAAGTTATTTTAAACACGTATACTATCTATGTATCTTGTTCTCTGCCTTGTTGTGGCAGTCCATGTCTATCGATTCCACTTTCTCCTCCGTTCCCTATTAAATGCCAATGACACTGTTACAAGATCCGTTGACATGTTTTTCCTTGGTTTGCTTTGGCTTCTTTTCATAGAAGTCTGCTTTCAAGGACTATTTTCAGTAGGTTATCTCTTCTCAATTATGTAACCTATTTAATTTTTCTTACGTTTGGAAATTGTATCTAGGAGGATATTCCTTGATACATTGATACATTGATATCCGTTAAGACTTCTTCATTTGTCTTCTTATCATGCCATAAGATTTTCTACATTGTTTCCATATCCACATTTCAAATGCTTCAACTTTCTTCTTATCGCTTAGAACCATAAGAAGCATGCCCCAGATTATTGTCTTCGTTGTTTCTACTTTCAGACTCTTGGTTAGAAGTTCTGTTCTTTTTGTAAATACTGTCTTTGCCATTGGTATTCTAGTTCAAATTTCTTCTTGACATCTTCCGTCTGATGTAATTATTCCTCCCAAATATTTGAATTTATTAACTTGTTCTACTTGTTGGCCATTCAGAGTAATGTTGACAGAGTCCTTTCCTATTCTTGATATTCTTATTATCTTTGTCTTCTTTACGTTGATCCTCATATTGAATTTTTAGATTTTCGTTGACTTTATTTATGAGTCGTTGTAGTCCCTGTTCAGTGTCTACTATTGTCCCTTGAATATATAAAAATCGTACTTCTTGTATTAACTCGCCACCTATCTTAATGCCCTTATTAACGTTGTCGAATGCTTCATTCATCATGCGTTCGGTATAGATTGAGAATAGGTGGTGATAATAGACATCCCTACCTTACTCCTTGTCCTATCTCCGCTGGATCTGACACGTTATTTTCAATTTTTACGTTTCCCATTTGATTAATGTAGAGGTTTTGAATGAGTCTTCGGTCTTTCCAGTCAATTCCTATTCTTTCGAATGTTTCCATGAATAGTTTCCAATTCACTTTGTCAAATGCCTTTTCGAAGTCAACAAAGCATACATATAGATCGCTTTTGCGTTCTATGCTTCTTTCTATGCTTGTTCGCATTGTTCCTATGGCTTCCCTGGTTCCATATCCACTTCTAACTCCAAATTGTGTCTTTCCGATGTAATTGTTGGCTTTTGTCTCCAATCGCTTAGTAAGGATCCTTAGCATTATTTATGGTGCATGTGATATTTGGCTCATTGTTCTAAGGTCTGAACATTCAGTTGCATTAGGTTTCTTCTTTAATGGTTTTATAGTTGATTTAGAGAAATCATTTGGCCGGGTTCCTGTGTTGTACATGTAATTAAAGTATTTATTAAAAATAAAATAAATTAAAAAATTCTAGTCACAATTTCGCTTTTCAAACGTTCAGAATGATAATTACCTATACAGATAGGTACGACATTTTACGAATAAAAACTACATAACCTTCGTAGAATATCTATGTCATCCATTTGGACAAGGGCTATTTTCAGTGTTGCAATGTTAAATACAACAACCTAAATTCGTCAATTCTACAAAGCACAGTTCTGGCTTGTCTGTCTGGTGAGGGGGTTGTAGGTATCAAAATTTACGGAAGAAAGACGAACATGCACTGAATTAAAGTCTAAACTCAGATTAGTAATAAAACGTTTAGCGAATTCTAATTAAAGAAAAACACAACATTTGAATCAAGAAAAAGTAGTAGACATTTTTTAATATGCATATTGTGTGAGTATGAGAAAGTAGAAAATTAAACCTCCACATTGATTTTGATTCAGAACCTATTACACTTAT
Source organism: Parotoplana pacifica (assembly GCA_034780595.1). NCBI lineage: Eukaryota > Metazoa > Platyhelminthes > Proseriata > Otoplanidae > Parotoplana > Parotoplana pacifica. The sequence continues at coordinate 2,651 of JAUYWI010098286.1, read as the reverse complement.
AGACACATAAAAAATAATAGAGATTCAAATTACAACACATAGAAAACGCCAGAGTATAGAAAACGTTCCAAATGTGTGAATTGAAAAATAAAAATAAACAAAAGACAATAATAAATATTAATAAGTTGTAGTTGACTTTTTACGTTAAAATTATATTCTTAAAAGTATAACAGTTAAAGTGATTAGTTGATTTGATTTATGTCTAATACAACTGAATCACATCAACTATTCTTCTTAATTCTTCTCAGATATATAAGCTATTTTCCAGTGACATTTATAATAGCAATTATACTCTACAAAACTGAAGCTTTATTTATTTCATTGTAGCATGAACCACAAGAAACCTCATATGAACCCACCTTCTCATGCTACTAATATCACATTATTCACCATAAAAATTTAAGACATTAAATGAACTGTATTTTCAATACAAAGCCTGGGGCATATTATCCTTTCATACTAATATGTACTAAATTTTGTTTTTGTAATGGCAATTGGGTTTCTCTATAAAAATATACATAGCAAATTAGATGTTTTATTAAAATCATATATTATGATAATATTAACAGTAGTATATCTATAAATATATTTCTACTGTAAACTTTTTAAGTTTGAAAAAATGATAACAGACAGACTCAATAAATAAATCCATTAAAAATAAATCATTTTTGCATTTTCCTTATCACCAGAAATAGAAACAACGATTATAGAAATATGGAAAATCAGTATTATCGATATAAAATGACAAAATAGTATAGATTTTTTATAGTGAATAGCAATTATAACATAGCGATGAAGGGGAGGGAGAATGTTCAAAACAGTTATTCATAATATGCATATGAACTAAACCAATTACTATGGATTAGTTAATAAAAATTATTTGAAATCTAAAATTTTCTGTTTTGGGCTTAAAAATATAGCCAAATTGAAGAAATTAAACAATGTTATTATATAAGAAATTAACATAACTAAAAGGAAACTAAATGCAATCAAAGAAGCTACGAAACAGTGACTGACTAAAGAAGATTGAATGATTTAAAAAAAAAATAAACAAAACTTAATTATGATGTAACAGAAAATAAAACAGCTAATAAAGATAGATTAATACGATTGATCAATAATTAATGGGCTAGAGGTGTTGTCATTCAATGAATGTCTCTTTTGGATGAAATGTGGTGCCTCTAATGCTATTCAGTACATCTACAGCGCAATAACAAATTATTATTATCAATCTCCTAATTAATAAATTCACATCTGAACAATTTGGAGAGCGAAAGAGAGAGCTCTAAAACTACAAAACAAAACAAGAGATTAAAATACCTAACTAATTATTATAAAGTTAATTTTCTTAAATAAATATTTTAAGAGGCAAAAAATAAATGTGTAGGTAAGGTACCCAGAGGACATACCTAATTCTATTTCTTTTCTTCCAATGACAGCATTTATTCAACTATTTATTCAGAGAAGAAAGCGGATACAATTCCACCAAAGAGTAGGTACCAGAAGTTAGATGGAGTATTCACAATATCGTGGAAGGATAGATAGAGATTTGCCTCTGTTACAAGTAGGTTGTATGAATTAAATTTGAAATTTAAAATTTGATCTAAATGGTTATATGCACCTGGTACATGTGCACTGGCAGCTTTTTGAATTTGTTTTATAAGCTTTGAAAAAAAGAGATTTAATTGTGTGATACCTTTAGTCAGCGTTGCGCAAACAGCGTTTTTAAGGCCATTGGTGATTAATTTTACCTAAATGTTAGTGGCCTTCACAATGGTTATCCAAAATGTTCAATGCCTATCTAATTTTAAGTGACATAGAAATACCTAAAACGCTGGCTGGCTGCACTATGATGTCTATGTTTCTGTATGTTATCTTTATATTTTTAATAAATTTGCAACTTTTCTGATATATGTACCCGATAATTTTTTTATGACGGTCATTATAAGTTAAAATTAAATCATGACTTTTATATTTAATTTTTACTTATAGTAGCCTTCATAATAAATTAATTTTGAATTTCAACAAAAAGTTTTCGGAACACTGAATTAGTAGTAGGATAAACACATTCTGACACTTCTGTACTCTATTCGTTTGTGTGCCATTGAACGCATTTCAAACGTTCTTAGGTTGGCCCAGCTGTTCCAGTGTCTGGCAGTTCGTGGTTCAACTGCAAATTCCCTGAAAACCATTCTCGTGTCAACATTCGGTTCCTCGTAGGCAAAAAAACCTTCATTCAATGTTTTTACACAAAAAAGGATAAAAAAGAAGCAAGGATTTCAGTTAATATTGTAGGATCAACAATTTTATGATGTAATCGATTTAAGTAACATACGAGGGTGCTTCAATAAGTTCGTATAATCGATGCATATATGAATCTATTATACACACAATATCTATGCATTTTATTAAATTATAGAAAAATCTATGATATTAGTGAAAATTTCAAGTCTGTTCCAAATTTGTGGGTGGTCGAATTCTAAAAGAACAAAATAGATAAAATTTAGTCAAAATGAGTGGGTTTCACAAAGCAGTATTAGTTAATACCAGGCTTAACTGAGGCTAAAAATAGATAATATTAACTATTTTTAGCCTCAGTTAAGCCTGGCATTAACTAATACCGCTTTGTGAAACTCACCCAATGAGAATTA
>JAUYWI010098275.1:0-11728 GCA_034780595.1 Parotoplana pacifica | reverse complement strand
GCTACATGACGTCTCTAGAATGGAGTGACAATTGCTACATGACGTCTCTAGAATGGAGTGACAATTGCTACATGACGTCTCTAGAATGGAGTGACAATTGCTACATGACGTCTCTAGAATGGAGTGACAATTGCTACATGACGTCTCTAGAATGGAGTGACAATTGCTACATGACGCTACGTCTCTACGAATATTATATTTGACTAAATTTGCATACGACTGATATTCGATTTTTTTGTATGCGAATTTTTCGATTACTTCTTCTATGTAGGAACATTTGTAATTCACAAATTATTGTATGTCCCCCCTCCCATTGTGACTGGCCTGATATGTAGTCAAAGTGTCCCATGGGACAGTGAAGATGTTGTTAAAGTGCAGATAATTAAAATATTTCTAAAAAAAATGATGAAAAAAGAAATAAATAAAAAGAAAACATTCTGAATAAAACTAATAAATCAAATCTTTTGATCATTTATAAGCTTCTAGTATGCTTCTATTGTTAAGATTTTGTACAACAATATAATTTAAAAAAATAATATAAACCTAAGTTTTACCTAAAGAATCAAATATCTCAAAAAAATAACAACAGAAACTCTATTTTTAGAAACTTATAAAAGTCAGATTTTAGCAAAAGGCCAAGTCGGATGATTATATTTGGAGAAGGTAGATTCAGTTTTGCGGAACGTGACAATTGACAATGTCATGCCTACCAATTTGATTGTTATAAAAACTTCCATACACAATTTGTGGTAGAAGTTGAGTGGGCAAAGTTGGCCGTGTGTTTTTCCCGCATTTTCTTACTGAAATATCCAAAACTATTTCCCGAAAATGTTGGAATTTTATTCTGGCTACATACAAACTGTTCTGGTTTACAAAATGGAAAATGAAGCTTTCACTTTAAAATTCTGGTCACATCTACATACACATTAGCTGCAAATGGCGAAAGCAAACAAAAAAATGTAGGACATAAATGTGATCACTGGATTTCGATACAAAATCCGTCTAGTGGATATCATTTCAAACCGACGAGACGCCATGTTTGCCTCGTGATATAATCACCATCTGCAGGCGGCGAGTATAACGAAATATTAACGACATTTATAATTTGTTGTGATTTTGAAAATGAATGGCAATTTCGCTAAATAGAAACGGAGCCAGGAGGGAGGGATCTCCAGGGTGTAGCCGTAACGGTTAGCAATTATTGTTGGAATTGCAATACTACTCTCTCTCTCTGTGTAGCTGGGAATGGACGTCTCTAAATTAAATGGTGGGTGAGGCCACTAGAAGACCGTAAATGGTCCTTCCTTTGTTAAATTCTTATCTCTAAAAATGCTGTTGGTGTGACCACTAATTTAAAAAAAATGGCGTTGTTCTAATTTCATGGGTAGAAATATTTGTCATTTGTATTTTTTAAAAAGGATTAAATTCAATACTACTTGTAAGTAACATAAAATATTTCCAGTGGCCGTAGGATGACGCCAATTTTTTAAAGAATTTCTTGTAACAGCAGTCAGTACCCTGAAGTTTAGGCCAATTGTATCAACGTGAAAATGTTTTTTTTTTAAATTTAACACATGAAGGAAGAGCCATTAAGGTCTTCCAGTGGTCTTACCCGGGAATTAGACAGCAGCAGACCTCCATTCCAAGATATCGGGCCACACAGAGAGTATTGCAATGCCACTAAATAGATTGGGAGGTTGCCTTTTCAGCTACACCATAGATATCAGAATAGTGATATTGAACATACGATTTCCAAGATGGTATCAAACAAACTCCATCAGATTGCTATTAGAGTGATAATTATCTATGATTCTGGTGGAAAGCTCCGATTATAGAAAGACTACCGATTTCTATTTAATAATGAATGTAAATCGGTGGGAAAGACCAACATTCTTTAGAAATATTTATAATAAAAAGCAAACAAAAATTAATTGAGAAAGTAGGTCATCGTTCTAGCCCCCCCCCCCAACAAAAAAAATAGTGCGTCACAATTAATTTAGTCTAGGGTATGTCTGGCCAGAGAAATTGAGCTCAGATGTTGTTGAATGTACCGCCCATGTACTTAACAAGCAGCATACCGTCACTGATTCTCTAGTCTTACTACTCTTAACGACGATCGTATCCGAGCTCTGTGCGTATTCTTCATTCAGTGATCTCACTCCTACCTATCTCTGGCGGGCCGGTTCGCCTACCTACCATAGAATAAAAAAAATATATGCAGGGCGGCACCTACATTTGAAAAACAAGATGAAATAAAGCAGGATTGGTCTGGAAACACAATATATTAAATGGGTTCCATCTCTCCTGTTGCTAAATCAATTTCATCAATTAGAACTCTCAATACCTAACTGAAAGTTTTATTTATCAAAATCTTTTTATGAAAAAAATGGGTAATCAACCCACAATTAACCGTGCAGGATAAATGAACAGAAAAAATAGTAGGAAACGATCTATTTATTTTAGAATTGAATTTATAAACATTCCTCTGTCAAAGGCATTCAGAACTCTCTCTATATTAAAAGAATGGTGAATAGACACAAATTTACACAGAAATATTTTTTCCCAGTTGGATTATATTAGGTAGCCACAGAGAGAAAATAGCAGCCTGCCGTATATTATTCCAACGACTAGTCAAAGCTATAGAGAAAGATATCTTTAGTAAAAATCTATTATTTTCCCATCATACGCATCATCGGTGACCATTGGACTTGTTGAAAAAAAACACACAATTTTACCTTTATTTCCTAAAAGGCGCGGATCAAACGCAGACTGAAGATTGTCTTTTATGGAACACACTGACAAATGGTTGATCTAGGTAGCTTCAATCCAGTTGAAAGTCCAATTCTGACCATCACTTCAAAAGATCTCAATCGTTTTACACATAAGAAAATTTATCTGCCGCCAGCCGGCATAAAAATCTACCTGTCACGTTCCCCTTTAGCCGGTCTGCAGGCAATTCATCAAGTGTTGTACGCTAAAGGTATCGCGCGTACCTACCCCAGCTGCAGTGCAATTGCAAGATCCCCCAGCCTTGCCATCCTCCTATGATGCGAGATATCTCTACCGACATACCTACCTGCATACTGCTCCCTACATTCGGAATGTGTGAACAAACTTTTCATCCTACTCTTTGTCAAAATGCTAGCAAGCACTACAACGATGGCGAAGTTGCAATTGAATTTGTTAAAGGCAACAATGAGATGTCTGATTATGTAGGTTAGCTAGCTTCGTGCCTCTTCTGGTGGCCAGCTGAGCCAAGTGACACTGTTCCTTTCTTATAGAAGTAACTACTGCATCCCATTGTTCAATTTAAATTGTACATTATCTGCTGCGTTCATCTGCATACAAGGAATCTAAATATAGGTCAAGCTATCGCTAAAAATTGATCATAAACTGATACATCGCAATTTATATAACTAATGAATACAACCTTGTAATCTGCACTTTCTTCTTCGAATAAACAAATTTAATTTTTCGAAATTAAAACATCATTTAATTGATTTATTTGTTTTTAATCAATTATGCTGGGAAAAGCTGTGACATTTTCTAATATTTTCGTACCTACCTGGTGAGTCAAAAATCTGCGTCAGTTTTTGTAAAAATAAAATTAATAATATTACTTGCAAGTAGTATTGTATTTTATCATTATTTTTATATAAATAACATAAAAAATAGTTCATGTTATTTATATAAAAAATGTGAAAAAATAGAATACTACTTGCAAGTAATGATGTACATTTTATACTAAAAATTGACGCAGATTTTTGACACTCCCCCTGTACCCTGGTGGGTATACGGAGGGCCGGGCCTAGTCGCCATGACAAATATACTGAAACTGCATTAACGGAATTGAATGAAATTTGGAACCAAATAAAAACATATGAAGATCTGTAACTTTTGGTATAAAGTTTGTAGGATCCAAGCCCCCCCCCTTCCAAAATTAGGTATCCTCTCCTCCCCCAAAAATCTTAACTTAATTTGTGCAAAAAGTACGTTTTACATAAAAAATTAATTCTGGTGTCAAATAATAGATAGCATATTATATTCCCAACATCTCATTCTTTTTGTTTGTATAAAAGAAGCTAATAGATATTTATTCCAGAAACTTCACTCAGTTGTGCTTAAGCATATTTTGGTTTCCAGTTGCTAAAATTTTTAGAAAAAAGTTACAATGGTTTATGTCACCAAAATTGAGCAGTCCTTTATCTGTGTAACTTCACATTATCATTGCTAGTAGGTAGTACCAATATTTTCAAAACTATATGTATATATTCACGAATTTAGGAAAAATATATCCCTAAAAATGTGAGAGACGTGTCAGACGTAAAATAATACATACAATTGGCCAGCGATGTCTGTATATTTCTCAAAAGACGGTTACATAAATTTATCAACATTCGAAACGTTAATCACCGTCGATTAATACTTCATTAAGTCCTGTGTAGTAATGCGATCACAAGTACTAACAATATCACCCATTTCTGTAATAGGCATGCTTATCTCTCATTAACTTGCCATTAATTTATTGTTTAACACATTCAGCTAACTAAACATGATCTACATTTAGCCCGTCGTGCGATAGTCTTTTCTAAATAGAAAAGGATGTACGTATACGTCACCACTGCCAAGGGTAGAAGATGTACCGTTTGCTACTTCCTCTAAATTATCTTCCAGCAGAGAGAAAATATATTCAGTGATTTCATGTAATTATAAAAAATTAATTAAATAACATATTTCCACGACCCACAGAACAGTCATTTATTACTATATTACTCTTTATTTCTCTATGAGTAATACCACAGAATAGCATTTTATTACTATATTACTCTTTATTACTCCATGAGTAATACCACAGAACAGCCATTATTACTATATTACTCTTTATTACTCTATGAGTAATATATGGACCAAATCATAGAGTAATAAATATAGATTCCTACTGTGTGGACCAAATATAGTCATGAACATGCAGAGCAGATAGAGCGAATATCTAGGCCATAGAGTAATAATTATTGCTCTGTGACCACCAAAATAACCACTCCTGGTGTTCAATTCGTTATTTTAAAAAAATCTTAAAAGTGCCAATTTAGCCCCATTTAATGGCACATAAAATCGATAATTTTGTGTCATTAATTACTTGGTTGTCTGCTGATGCTGTTTGTTTGTTTGTTTGTTTGTCTGCTTGTTTGTTCATATGATAAAAGCTCATCAGATTCCAGCACAAAAGTGTGCTCTCGTAATGTTGACTAGTTTGATTTAGGCTAATACCTATCACCAATACGGCGGCTCGACCCCCCACCCCCACCATTAGCCGGGTTTAAGAGAAAACTAGCTATTTATAATATAAAAAAAACTGATCACAGCTTCTTTCTATATTTTAATAGACAAAAAGCTTTTTTATTGTTTTAAGTTGATGAATGGATACATACCATACTCACTTGTTTGGTGTAACGCGTTTTGGGTGACTGGGATGGCTAGGTACTTTAGTATGGCAATTGTACGTAGTTAACAATGATCAAAAGGAAGTGAATTGTTAATGTACTTAGTTCAATTGATTAATCTATAATCATCATAATTGTTTGTGTATTTTTAATTGGGACTCACCTATGTGTAGGTATGTAAAGTCAAGCGGTAGTTTCCTACCTGCTATGGTTTTAGTAAACCCATGCAATCGTCTATACGATGATTCAACAATAATAGAATTATCTGTCAATCAATAACTTGTCCAAATTTCATGGATGTGCTGTTGTGCTGAACCAAAATGCGGTGGTTCATAATTATGTTGAAAAATCGTCCATAAATATGTGGTAAATGGTATAAAGTCGTGAGTAGAAAGGTATTGGAAGTTGAAAAGTCCTATTTTGAATAAGCGTGCAGTAGGTATGTTGAAAAATCGTGATTTGATCTTATTCAAGTAATCGTAAATTTAGAAACGTAGAAATTGTGGGAAAATTGAAAAGATAACTTTGAAATATAATACGTAGCTATGCGTCATGAAACTTGTTATGCATTGAGCTAAATTTAGCCCGGTGACTGACTGATGGGGGTGGATCAAAATTTAATCGATTTAATGAATGGAATCGTTCCTGCGTACAGACATACTAAAATATAACCAAATCTGGCAAGCCTTCGACAGTACTAACACCATAGAATTGGATATAATCCACCCAAAAGAAGTGTAACATTATATGGCTTCAACATAGAAACAACAACTTTTCAAAGGATCAAATCAAAACTACCTCTCTATGAAGTCATATGTATCTTGTTCTACCCCCAAGCTGAAGCATGATCCCACCATCCTACCCGGCTTGGTCATTTTTATGCATTTGAAATGATGAGTTAATACACCCACGCTAAAAAGTAAGTTAAAAACAAAACAACTTAATTTCCTAATAAAATATGAATTGTTCACCGTAATGCTGTCATAGTTAGCACATCTATTCTTTATCTGATATGTTAAAATAGCCAATTACTAGTTTCTAGGTCATTTCAAGTGGTTTTCGAATAATTTCTCAAAACTAAAATTTAATCTAAAAAATATTTTTAACATGTCAATAGGCTCGTAGTCCTAAAATCAGTAAATTTTGTTTTATGATTTTAGATAAAACTATGACCGTTTAACTTGGCACACTTATAACATACCAAATAAAGAAAAAAGGGATTCTAATGGACTATTCATATTTTATTACGAATTTTTACTTTTGTGCGGGGTGTAATATGAATGCAAGTCTTTAAATTATCGATTTATAATATAAAAAGAAAATGGAAAATTACGACACTGTTTCACATGCAACTTTTAAAGATTACCTGCGTATTTTCAAAAGTATAATTAATAAAAATTACCCCACGTTGTTTGCTGATAACCGAGCAAATATACGAGACTACCAACGATTTCTAGGAATAGGTGGGCTGGTAATAAAATGATTGCAGCTATTTTGTGGCAAGTACCTACCTAGTGAGCCATTGAAAATCGCAAGCGCCTTTAATATAGTGAATTATTAATTAATGTTACCTATGTACATTTCTCTTTGAAAATCACTTTGAAAATACATATCACACTCTAGCAGAAGAACGCCTTATTGTCTATAATGAACATATTCTTAACAAATTACGAATCTTCTAATTGTGAAGTTAGCTATCTATGTACTAGTGTGCCAATAATGTATTTTCCGCATATAAATACATAATTTATTAGTTTGGTAATCTTTAGAACTCCGTACAAAACTTTCTTTTTGGAAATACATAACTCTGTATATGTAATGTGGGTCTCGTCTACTCCCTTAGTTAATTATAAAGAAGTATTATATTTTCATCCTTAAAAGATAAGACTCCAAAGCAGTTTGCGTGTTTCTGGGGATAAGGTATAATATGGAAGTAGCTCCTTGTTCCGATAGTAAGTATGCTAACTACCCAGAGGTATGTATATTATATTATCCTGACGCCATATTCTATAAAAAAAAACACTTTCTAAAACTTTTCGTTATTATCTTCCAGTGGATTAAAAAAAACATTTATGACAACGAAGTTTTAAATAAAACCCTACGTTATCTAGGTAGGTATCTATTAAGACAAGATTTGCTCATCTCGACTCTAAGAAAACGACCTAAATAGTGCACTTATCATAACCTTGATCTACATATATTGTAGATGACTACCGACATATTTTAGTATTATGTTTTCCAGTTAAAAACAAAAATGTATTCCTAATATTGTTACACCAGAAAAGGATTGCCAATTTACAAAAGTAAATGTGGGTTGGTATTGATTTAAAAAAAAGAAATTTAACATTCCGACACAGCAGAAGTGAGATTATCTACTTAAATAACATTTTGATTAATGTTGATTTATTTGATTTATTATAAACTAAAAACTTGAGTAGAAATAGAATAACTGCAATTTATGTCAATGATAGAATATATGTAGTTGGGAAATAACTTAGCCCATCTAATATCAAGTCGACAGTTACCTAATAAAATAATGTAGAATAGTTGTTTAAACATCATTTATATATGTCAAATAGTCACAATTGTAAAACTCGTAACTACGTAATATATAGTCGTATCAATCTAAACCCATCATAAAAAAAGGTTGCACATAAAAAATAACAATACTCAAGTTTTAAAATTGTGTCTTTTATACAAAAAAAAAAGTTGTACTTTAAAATTTAAAGAGTCGTATTGTGCGTTTAGCAAATAGAAAATTTTGATTTAACGTTCTTATGAATTGTATTTATTTATTTTTTTGATAAATACGAAAGTTTAATTTCGAAAGACTTTTTTTAAAGTTGACTAAATCGGTATTTGATAATAAACAAGACGTATCATGGAGAACATTTCCAATTTAATGATTAGAAAGACCTATTTCATTCATTTTGATTTAATAAAATTCAACTAAATCCTGTCAGCAGATTTGATGAAATTTGACTTCCATTCAAACATTGTACCTATACCTGGCCTGTCTATTTGGTTATTTTAAAAATACTGTGTACATATTTGTTTTAAAAATTGAACAATATGTTGTTGCGCTTAAAACATGTCCCCTACAAACTAGTTAGCTGTAGAGAGGTATGGGGGGGGTGTTGGCTTGCGTAGTGATGGGCCAAGCTGTGCGGAGAGTGAAACCCACCCAGATCCACCAGGATGATGATTTGGGAGGGACGAACACAAGCACAGATGCGTTCTGCTTTGCAGTTCACATCTGCATCTTATTAAAATTTAAAATATTTCACCAAAAACACCTTCTATGATTTACCTACTAGCAACACTACCAAAATGCGAATATGAAAGTAAATATAGGACAAAAGGCAGAAATAAATGGCAAATTATTATGTCATCAAAGTTGACTTTTAAACAAATTTAACGAACCTGATGTAAAGTAAAGAGTAGTTAATCAAAATTAAAACTATTTAGTAAAGTATAAACATTGAAATTGAAATATATCGTATTCACATTATAGATATTTTATTGTTTTGTATAAGTAAAAGAAAGATATTGTGACTCTTAACATATTCGACTTTCAATAAATAGTTATTTCGCTCTTTTTTCTACCAACAATTTGAAACATATTTTCATTATGTCTAATCCATTTGGGAAAACTAAAGATTACTTGAGTTGAAATTCTATATTTAGCTAAGTATCTAGTTATATTAGAAAAAAATTAGCCAGGCAAAATCATTTTGTAGCTATTACTTTTTTTTAAATGTCAGTTTTTTTCATCTCAAATGTCACTAGAATTATTTCCTACATAAAAACGGTGCACAGAAATCATCAATTATGAAATTGGAAAGCGATTTCTATGTCTGATGGTTTTAGAGTATGATTTTGCAATAAAAAAATAATTTCTGATTCGATCTTGGTTTTATTCTATGGATGTCATATTTTACAACATTGATATGGCTCTATTCATATGGATGTTATAATTTACAACCTTGATATGGTTTTATTCTATGGATGTACATAATTGTTTCATTTCGTAATTAATATTTAGGATGACCAAAAAAGCATTTAATTTATTTTCATTTTTAAAAATGATTTATACTGAGGTAGACTTATATGTATTACCGTCATATCATGTAATTAGTCATTATGCGAAATAACTGAAAACCAGTCATTTAGTGAAATAGCATTAGGTGTAGTTTTTGTTTGTAGTAGATCGAGATGTCTACTGAACTAATAAAATTTAGCGATTTTCAGGCATTTGGTGAAATGACTAATTACATGATATGACGGTAACATATAAACAATCCAGAGAAACTAGTTTTAGTGCAAATCACCATGACAAGCTTTGAATTTCTTGGAAAATTCTTACTTCAGTTATTCATTCTGAATGATTGACTTTTTTGTTTTTGTGTTCAAGTTTCTGGAAAACGTCACCATCGCAGAAGTTCAATTCGGGACTACACGTATATGGAGTTTTGATGTACCTACCTAATATCAACAAAAAATTTTAAAACCATTGTCTTTGATTCGCTTTCCGAAACTTGGAAACCAAATGAAAAAGTTTAATCATTCAGAACAAATAGCGAATTTCAGTGCTGTGAGTCATTAACTAGAAATGAACTTTTGGACAATTTTCGAAGCCTTTCATCATCATGGTTGCCATCATGGACTATTTTCTTTGGTTTACATCAATATAAATGTAAACACCTTTTCTCCTGTCATCCTTTGCTATTGGATTTTCTACAGTCTGTTGTATTTAAGATGCCTATAAAAAGTGCATTTAGCTGAGCTTCAGAAAGTGTGAAAACTGGGACATTATAAGCAAACTGATGCATGACTGTTTCCAAAAGTTATAAACCGAACACTGTATCTACTATTTTCTTTTATTTAGTAAACATAGACATCGCATTCCTATCTGTCCTGTGCTAAGAAATTTCATTTCTGGACTTACAACTCAATGGCAAAACTGAAATATTCAAAATTTATTCACCTAGTAATTGAAATGACATTCAACAATTTAAAAAAGATTGTCTTAAATTGATTAAATCGAAATTGGCGATTATTTTGATATTTGAACAGATCGAGGCGTCGGCTACGCCAATGGAAACCTTATAAGACTTAGGACTAACAAGTTAAAAGAAACACTTACCAATACTTAATGATTAGAATAATCAAATGCTATTAGTAGGAGAGACGAGGAAAACGTTGACCAAAATTTACACACAAATATATCACAAACAAAAATTAATAAAATGCTTCAAGGAAAAGAAACGTTTCAGATAGCATTCATCATTTTTTTTTTACAGTGAATAGGAAAATGGAAGCAGAACTCCGTGAGAAACAATCCGATAGTTTTAATGGCGTTTTTAACGTGTCAAAATCGCCAACACCAACAACACCAGAGAAAGAGAGGTGCGAATACTGGAGGGTTCGACGTGTTCGATGTACTGTGCCGGACTCAAATGTGATCCAGGTCGACTTTGAATTTAGTAAAAATTGAAATGCTGCAACCAATGGGAATCGCTTTTGTCACATTAAAAACTGCCAAACGCATTCCTCAACGAATCAGAAAACTATCCAGTAATATTGCCTAAATACTGACATCTATTAGCTAAATATAACTAGGCTAAAAATTAGTATTTTAAGATATGTATAGCTTTGTTTGAACAATTTAAAATGTTATTCAATTATGTACAAATGGGTATACATAGAAATAGAAAAATTTGGGGAAATGGTGAAAGAGAATGTTGGTGTAGGCGTAGGTAATTTGATCAAAGTGCATTCATTGCATTCAACACCCAATTATAAATTTTAGAACAAGTTGAACAGCAAAAAATCAGTTTAAATGTGTCTGTAGGTCAAAATGTTAGCGCTATCTGTCTATTTGATAACATTCCATCTGATTGTAACCGATAAAGTGCATCAGAAAGTTCATCAGTTGAAATTCAAATTTAGTAGGTACAACATAACACGAAAAATAAATTATTCATGTAATTAATTCTTTAATTCATGAAGCATATACCTAGCAATTAGAACATTAAACAATGACGATCCCTAAAAAGACATCCCGTTAAACTAAATAGCAGTTAGATGGAATAAAATCGACTATTTTCAAATTTGTCGCTATTTTATTTGATGGTGGAAGTTCTAAAAATACCAACTGGACTAAGAAATTATTTGGCCAGGACCTGCTTTGACAGCATGAGTGCCCTTTAATAAAAAAACAGGCTTCCAAGCACTTTTTTGCCAATAGCTTCTTCTTTTTCTTTTCTTATGCAAAATTGGCAAAT
>JAUYWI010098264.1:0-11728 GCA_034780595.1 Parotoplana pacifica | reverse complement strand
ACGCGAAAACAGCCCTCTTCAGGGCTACCACACTTTGATTGATCCTGTTCTAATAGAACAATTCATAAGGAATTAATCATTTAAAAGATAGACATAATTTCTAAAATTTTCTTAAAAATTCTTGTATCGGTTAATTTTGAGCAGCCCTGTATTAAGTGCTGTCAATTTCTTTAGAATTTTAATCTGAATTCAAACAGGTTGAAATTATTTTAACCAAGATAACAAATATATTAAGAAAACTGGTTAAAGTAAAAAAAAACATCAAAATAAATTTTGTTTCACATTTTTAACACAATTCGGATCCATATCAATGGATTTTTGTTCATTTAGCATCAACCATTATTTGATAAATGTTTTTTAAACCGATGACATGTGCATTTTTGGTAAAAACAGCTAAAAGCTTGGAATCTTTGGCTGGATTTCACTGAAAATTGAATGACATGTTCATCCTATAATACGCACTTTACAAATCAAAAAATATATATAAAGAAAGGGTGAAATATAATTATGTATATTTATATATCAAATACACAAGCTCCTGTATAACAAGCATTCTATGATATTTCTGTGCGTCATCTCCAAATTCTTAACGATGTCTAAAACACAATAATAAAAGTACGTATTTTAAATTATGTAGCGTAAAAAGGAACGGTAAACAAATTACAACCCCTAAATACTTAAAATATTGAACTTTTGGCAAAAATGGTAACTAACGGTATCTTTGTCGAATCGAAACATTCTATGTTTTTCAAAATTGAGATTCAGGATTAAGAACTATTCCTAGTTATACACCCGACCCCCGTCGGAAAGAAACGTCGCATTATAATGTGATAAAAATGACATATTACTAACTTTTTTTCAAGGGGAAAGATTTAAAATGACATCAATCATTCGACCTTGTTTGGGTGTTCTTTAAACGATACATGTTTAGCATCAAAATTGATTCATTCAGTGCCTGTTTCAATACATTAATAAAGCAGGCAATTGTGAATTTATTGAGTCATATAATAAAGCAAAGCTCAGGAGCGCAAGACATCATGATAAGTTGATTTCCCACTGCTATTTAGTTCACCCTATTCATTCATCTATCTACGCTTTCTTTTCTGTTAGCTACATTCTTTTCCCTGCAAGTTGTTCGTAACATTCAACAAATGGGAACGTAGCTGAGGAATAACCAACTTGTTTTTCATCGAACATTTTATAAGCAATGTAGGACAAGTAATTCAATCATTTTTATCATGCCACGCTTTACTGAAGGGTAGCACATTAAAATTATGGCCCTGTATCAGAGAGGTCACGTCACAGTTACTGAACTGGCAGAGCAGTACAATGTCAACAGGAAGACAATCCAGCGCCTGGTAGCAAAGAAGAGTGACACTAGTTCGGTAGAAGATCGCCCGAGATGTGGTGGGTGACGGAAGTCCAATGAAAGGGAAGATCGTTCCTTGCTACGAATCTACTGAAACATGTTATGCAACTGGACCTTCCTGGACCGTGACATCACCAACCAACCAGCATGACAATGCCGCGTGTCACAAAGCTCAGTGGACCCAGCGCCTGCTTCAAGAGAACGAGATTGAGGTGATGGACTGGCCATCTCAGTCGCCAGACTTGAACCCAATCGAGAACCTATATTCATTCTGAAGTTAACAAGCAGAATGTGCATGGGCTGGATGATCTTTGGAATGCTGGTCATTATGTGTAGAAAAGGATCCCCCAGAACCTCGTCGACAGCCTCATTGAGTCAATGCCGAGGAGGATGCAAGCAAAGGCATGATAAAAGCCCTTTTCGGGGCCAACCACTACTTGATTGATACCTAAAAGAACTTTAAAAGAATCCATTTTACTGATGCCTTTTCATTTATTTTCCGCAAAGTGGGTGTAGCAACTATGAACTTTTTTGTAAGCGAAATAACTGTAACTGTCTTTTAAGAAAATTGCCTTTATTTAGCTTACAAAATAACTAAAAGTGCGACGTTTCTTTCCGACAGGATGTATATAAAATTAAATGTCTCATTGCTGGTCTATGAATATACAGTCCACCATATCAAGGGGCAGGTCCATAAACTTCAAAAATGAATATTATCCCAATTAATCAAATAAAAATGGTTTTTGGCATATTTTTTTCAGTGGTTTTACAGGGTGGTCCTGAAAAATTGCCGTATATTTTAATTTTTTACTTTTTCTTCACATTTAATTGCACAATTTTTATGTTTCAAAATGTCAATAGCGATTATTTGTGCCCTTGTTTATGGATTTAAATACGCATAGTTGGATGATCGTAAAATTAAATACCAATAACAGTATGTTTTTGGAAAACTTTAATACAAATATTATCAAAACCAACCAGAAAAAACATATGGCAGGTGGTTGATACATTATGAAAGCACCGTTTCATAAAACATAATAATTGTAGCTTACTTCAAAATTGATTGTTTTCTGGGATGTTTCCGTCGTCAGGTTCACCATATTCATTATGAAATTTGATAGTTTGATTAGAATAAAGTCTGACCTGTCCACTTAGATGGTTCCTCTCTGCTCCTAACTTTTCTAGTTCACTCAATAATTGTGCCATTTGCTCCTCCATTGTAGAGCAACGTGAATCCACCAGGGCAAATCGTTTTTTCTGATCTTCAACCATTGATTCACTTTCAAAAAGTCTAAAATTATATGTTACAGGTATTTATAACTTGTAAAATAATAGGTAGTAAACTCTATATATTATATGTACAATGTAATGCCAATTACGAATTGAGGCATTTGTTTGTCGTTCTTATTGGGGGGGTGGGGGGTCAAAATTTATTGAAAAACAGATCAACAGTTTTTCATAAAATTTGGTATTCAGGTACTATATTCTATTGCGGATTTTTCGATGTAACAATTATTTTTTTGGACCCTCCTAAGGACACCGTGCCAACGTGTCAAATTTCGTTATACTTTTATTTTAATGAGATATTGCCCACGTGATTCTATATAACTGTTGAAAATTTCCAAAAATACTGACCAAAAAGTTATGATAGTTTTCGTATCAAAAATTGACCACAAACAGTTAAAAAAGAGAAAAATTACTAATAAAATTTGAATGGTACATTGAAATACCTTCAAAATTGGAATCTATACTTCTTATCTGATTGATACTCAATTAGTATAAAAAGTCTTTATCTAAAATCAGAAAATGAGGTCAAGTGATTAAAAATGTATTTTTCTGAAATTCAATTTAAATTTACAAAACATTCAAAATGACCCAGAAACTAATATTAAATCATTTTACATCTTTTAGAGCCATTAATTTATGAAAAAATACTTTTTTAATAAACAAAAACACTATTTATGGACCGGCCAGAGAATGGTGATTTTCATAGACAATTAACTAGAAAAGTAAGGCATCTATTATTTGTTGTAATAAATCTCAAATTTTAGCAATATAGAATGTTTTTTGATTTTAGAGCCAATTGAAGTATTTGGACCATAGAGTACCTACTCCGTGTTTATTTCATAAATTTGCGTAGTGTCGCATAAAAGTAGCATATGTATAATTTTAATTTTAAAAATCAAGAAGTTATGTAAATTTGTTTCTTTTTATTACCATTTTATACAGTAAATTATACTATTTATATTTTATAAGCTACAAATTCAAATAATATTTATGTAGATAGATTTTGTAATTGATATCTTTTTATATATATCTGCTTTCATTTGATTTTAATTGTATAAATTATAGATTTATGATGTGTTTTGTTATTTATTTTGTGCATTTAGTAACCATAATTTTTTATTATATATGTTTTCAGTTTAATATTAAGTATTTTTTTACTGAAAAAGTTCTTTTATATCAAATTTTGTACAGTTTTATATGAAATATTTATTTTTCAAAGGTTTAAAATTCAAATAGTTATGTATATTCTAAAAATACATTTAATTTTGCATACTACTTTTTTTAGGTGTCACATAAAAGTAGTACCAACCCGCAATATATCAAGAAAAAAATTTTGTGAGAAAATAATTATAGATTTGAATTCTGCATATCAATATTAGTCAGTAATTGTAAAATCACAGGTGCATAAATTCAAAATGTTTGAGTGGATACTCTATGTAGGTATATTTACTCTATGGTATGTACTATATGTAGGTGAGAGGGAAATTATTGATTCACTTATTAATAACTCTTAATGGTTGAATAGATGTAGAATTCCCTGGGACAGCAAAAGAACTAACATAGAAGTGCTGGAAATGGTAGAAATACCAACACCAATAAGCAAATATTCCAGTAGTAATGTTAAAATTGCATTAGGTAATAAGATAAGATGAAATTCAATAATTGTAAACTCCATGTCTACATGAGAGTTTTAGAAAAAATATTCTCATGTTATTTAAAATTAAACTGTCTGTTATGTAAAAAATCTACTTATATAATATTTGATTAATATGGAGCTAAATTTTATAAATAAATCTAAGATTATTTACAGAAAGAAGTGACATTGTGGCACAATACTATTACTAACTCATATTGTTAGGATTTAAAATTCAAATTTCTATAAAGAATATGTAAATGGCAAAAGGTTCCCAAATTAAGAGACATCTAACAAATTTTATAAAACATTGTAAATATAATATAAGATCCATAAAGAATATGAAAAAAAGCTCAAGCTTAGAAAACTTGGCTAATATTGATAAAAATCAAAGACTATAAGTCGCATTCAACCCTTTTCTGTCAATTAAACTTCATCAGGAATAGTTAAACTGAGATTTAAATTATTAATTTTAATTCACCAGCAAAGCCACTATGAGACCGGTTTCGACCTTTTTGGGTCTCATTAGTCGTAGGCAGGAACACCTTCTACTTGAGATTTAAATGTTTACAAATTTATGATTACATACATAAAAAGAGTAATAAACAATAAATAATAAAGTGATTAGAAGATTTTAAGAGAGAAATAAGACCCAGAGTTAAAAAGTTGGAAATCTAATTTGGGATTAGTTGATTTTATGTGAATGGCTTCTTTTATCTTAAGCAAAATATTTTTTTTTATATTATCTATAATTTTAAAATTGGATTTGGATTTAGTACAAAATTGACAATTTAGAATATTATGACAAAAATTTGAAGATTTGAAGATTTATTTTAAGATGTTCCTGAATCTGTTTTCCAAGATGACATTTAGTCTTTCCAATATAAAAATATAAGGATCTCACTGACAAGTATATTTATAAACAATGCCACTTTTCAATTGGAGTTCAGTTCTATCTTTAATACAAAAACAGGAGCAGATTTTAAAAGATTTAAAATAGAAAGAAATATCAGGATCAACAAACTTGAGAATGTGAGAGAGTTTCTTTTTAAAGTTATAGATTTGATGCCTATATAAGGGATGCCAATACATTTTAAAGTTTTTTGGAATCATTTAAGTGTTTGCTATCTGTGAATATTGTATCAAGATTTTTTTATAGAGAAAAATTAATTAGGATAGTTATATTTTGTAAACATATTGGATAATATTAATAACTTCTTTATCAAAAAGTTTCAAGAACATATATTAAAAGTTCTAAGTAAAAAACCTAAGACTAAACCAGTTTTCCATTGAATTGGACAGCAAGAGTTGAAATCCAGAAAAAGATTAATGTAAGTTGGTTTCCTATATACTTCAATGTCAAAAGTATCATTTAAATTAATTTTAATTTTAGTATCTAAAACTGCCAGAGATTTGTTTCTAAGTTCAATAGTAAATTTTAAGTTTTTATGTTGATTATTCAAATAATCTAAGAAAGTTATATAATCTGGTTACCATCAAAAATGCAAAAAATATCATCAACTTATCTTTTGTAAAATTTAGGGGGAATAGAATGTATTTTTCAGTTTTTTCTAAATGTGCTAAAAATGTTTGCCAAAGAGGGGCCTAATGGGAACCCATAGTGACATGATCTATTTTGCAGGATTTCAAAGATAGCAACATTGAGTAGACTAACTTTAATAGATATATAATTAAGCTTCTGTTAATTTTTACTAATATCATATAAGGAGTGAGGAAGACTTCTGGGTATATAGAAAAAACATCCTCAACAATTAGCACATAATATTTACTCAAGAAAGGACCAAAGTAGTTAGCATGAACTCATGGCATTGCTTCATAAGGGTGTTGGTCATGGCTTCCAAATGGGATGATGAATTGGTTTATCCAGGCACTGTTCACATCTTTTAATAAACATAGTAATGTTATTGTTGTGGTCTGGCCAGTAACAAAGCAAAATGCCAGCAATTGCATTTTTTCATGTCCAAGATATCCATGCAGATGATTGAGAAATGCATGATAGCAAACTGTAGGTATCAAAGCTTGGTCTTTGATGTAGATAACTCCATCTTGATGCAACTGTGAGATCTTCCCATTGTGCATATATTTCTAGAAATTGTTTCTTAGCAGTAGCTGACCACCCATTTCAAACTGCAGCCAAGATTGAACCATAAGTATTGACATTTTGTCTCAGCAATGATGGTATTCCTATCAATAGGAAAGTTGTGTCTATGAAAGAGGCTGATTCAGAGTAAACATTACAAGATAGATAATCAGCATGTGGAATAGCTTTTCCTGGTGGAGAGTTTGATGGCCCAATGTGGTAACATAGAGGAAGAAGTTTTCCTAATGATTTGTCTGGACTGAAAATGTTTTCTAATGCTTGGTGATAAGTAACTATTTTAAAGCACCAATTAAATAGATACTTATGAAGGTGTTTAACTGCTCAAAACAAAGCCAAACCCTCCTTTCACATTTGAGAATAGTTGATTTCAAGCTTCGAAAGTTTCCATGAAATGTAGGTGATGGGATAACCATCCTGTTCTAGTACCACCTTAATCACAAATTTGGATGCATCTACAGTCAAAATACAATATCTACAAATCACAAAGCTCTTCAAAACAGTACTTTCAAAAGTGATTTGATTTTTGTTGTATGCACTGGATATTTGTTCAGTCCAAGATAAATCTCCAAGTTTCATCTCATTGAACAATGGAGTAGCAATTTGTGTGAAATTCGGAATAAATTTACTGTAAAATTAAGGAATGATTGCATTTGCACTGTCATAGTTGGTGTGGGAGCATTTTGAACTGCACATAGTTTGTCTATTATATAACCAAAATACTTGATATGATTGGCCTCAAACACTGATTTTTCAGTATTGATAGAGACATTGTGCTTGTTCAAAACAGAAAGCAGTTTCAATGTCTCATGATGTATATCACTTGACAGAATGAAACTTATCAGAGTCCCAGTTTCTATTATAAATGTAAGGGACTGTCCATTAGGAATTGTGACATTTTGGTATAAATGAGTATTGCTAGTCACTGTAAAAACATTCACTTCATCATCTGAAGCTTGACATTGAACTACATTAGTTTGGATGTTTCTATTTGACTGGCATACTTTAGCAATATGGCCTGATTTATATCATTGTGACATTTGGCTTTGAGGAATTTGCAGTAACTTTGGTGATAATTACTGCCACAAGAGTCACATGGTTTCTTATTAGTGAATCTCTTTGGATCTGCTTTAATTGTCTTAGTGTTTGATGAAAGTCTGTGTTGTTTATGATGGCTGACTGACTGATTAAATTAACAATGACAGGAATTGTGATAAAGTATTGTAGTGTTTGATTTCTCCAGGGCTCTCTTTAATTGGCCTAAGTTTCCAGCAATTCTCGGGCATCATTGTATGTCAGCACTGACTAGTGTAATAATCTTTTCTGTACTTCTGGGTCATTGACTCCTGTGATAATGCAATCATTTAACTGAGTGGTCTTTGAAATTACACCTGGCTGCTTGCTGTTGTAAATAAAGTAGGAATAGTCTGAGAGCAGGGTTCACACAGAATATTAGTAAACAAATTCCATGACTTTTCTAGGTTTTTCAGGAACATTTTGGAAGAATTCCATGACCCTTTTGACAAAATATTAATTCAAAAAAATGTTTTTTAATGGCCTCCACAGCACCCCTTATAGCCATTCCATCTCCATGCTGATATTTTAGTTTTGCTTGCATTGATTTAATATAAGTCACCATGATGTTCAGAATATGAGCAATGACAGCACCATTAAACAACCAGCTGTGGCCACAGAATTTCAGTGGAAGCGATGATAGGCAACTGACTTCCCAACATGTTCATTTTCAAGATTATTTGCTTTCAGATATCTTTTGCTATCAGAGCATCTTGCTGGTGAGTCTTTAAATAAAGTGTAACAACTTTTTAGAAGGCTTTGTAAATGCCAATCAGTCTAATTCTGGCCCACTTTGTAGCGTCCATGAAACACATGTAGTCAACAACTCCCAATCTGAAGGTCTTTTGGAAAATTGGGATCAATTCCACACTTGTATGATGAAAATTCTTCAAGAAGTGCCCAGTTCACATTTGGGTCATCCATGCTTATCTGACAAGATTCTGGATGTTATGATCAGAATGGACATCTAAGAAGCTTTTTTCAAGTCCTCTACACATACATGACCAAGAAATGAAGAGCTCAGATAACACTGAGAAACATCTTTTTTTTCATTCTCAAAAAAGAGAACATAACAATCAAATTGTCCCTTATGAATAATGCTGTTAAAGGCTTCATCAAAGCATGTTGAAAATTTCATAAGAGATGGGCAATTAAGCTTAGGCAAAAGAATATTCATAAAGTAAGATGCAAGTCCAAAACAAATGACATAGGATGCTTTTCTGTCAATAAACATCTCTTTAAACATAGCATTTATATCTATGCATGAGTTTAATGAAAAATGTTGGGTGATCATCTTCATTATTCAGATAATTTCTGCCTTAGAGATATCAGACGTCATGAGCTTAGATATCCTGCTCTGTTGAGAAGCTTTTGGTGATTGACTACTAGAATTGTATTCTAAGTTAAGAGAACTCAATGCTGGACCACTAGAACATAATGTCAAACCACTAGAACTTAAAATCAGAACTGAATGATATCATAGTGATATCTAACACCTGAAAATAATTTTAGTTTGAAATACAACCATATAAAATATTAGTAAAAATGTTGCAAATGCCTAATGTATAGCATATATAATTTATAAAGAATTTTAAACTAGCAGCCTTTTAAAATGAATAGGTGGTGGTACTGCCCTGGATGATATCATAGTGATATCTACTACCTAAAAATAATTTTAACTACCCATTTCAAATTTTTTCCAGACCAATTTCAAATTTCTATGACTTTTCCAGGTTTTCCAGACTTATTTCAATTTCTATGAATTTTCCTGGAGATATTCATAAGATCATCAAATTAGATTGTGGAATGAAGCTCTCTGAGTGGCCTCAAAATTAGTTGTTGCAATTCATTAATGTATCATGTTCTGGGTGCAGCAGGAAATAATAGGTCATGCCTAGGTCTTTGTCTATAAGTATAAGATAATAGGCAGTGTGATTTTTATTATTAATGTTAGCATTGCTATCAGTATATAACTCAAACCTTTTGTGCCAACTGGCAACCTCATTAGGTTTGTTTAAGTCAAGGGCTTTAAGAAATTTTGCATTATATAGTGTTGTAATAGCTAAATAGCAGTGAAAGAATAATAGTGTTTATATTTGTTATTCTATCATAAAACAAGTCACTTTATTTTAATGTGAGCTCAGCTAAATACTAAAGACAAGTTTAAGTTATGTAATGAGATTTAAAATTAGATAATATTTTGAACATAAAACCTATATGCAAATTATAAATAGATGGACCAATTGCCCACTAAATCAGGTCCATCTAGAGGGATGAACCAATATAAATATGTCATACTAAGCCACATGGCAGATGGTCTTTTTTATATAATATATCAGCTGAGTGGCTAAGTTTGGTGTTAGCTATATAGCAGACCATATTTTTTAAATCCTTAGTTATTAGGGTCAGTTTTTTCTTGAAGAATAAGTTATTTTACTACACTAATTTATCATTAAAATAATTTATTCAAGAAAAAACTAACCCTAGGATTAAAAATAATTATTTTTAACAATATTTTTAAAATTAAAATGTCTGCTGTGTGGCTAAGTACTGTGATATAAATAAGTCAATGCATGCATTTTTAGGATTTATTTCAGCATATTCAATCTGCTTTGTTTTGTGGAATAATTTATCTTGAACTAAAATTTCATATTTCTTAATAAAATAAACACTGTAAAAACAGGTTTTAAAAATTCAAAATGTAGGCAGAAGCTAGCATTAGCTTAATTATTTACATCCTTAATTTGGTCACAGTTGTTTTTGGTAGCATCACACTTTGATTATATTTTTTTATATATATAAATATTACCTTGTGTTTCAAATCAACCGAAATGTAAAAACCAGAGCTCGAATCACATAATATTGACAGTTTCTTCATTATAATTTGAATAAAATAGATTCCGCTTTCATCAAATCAATAAACACCTGGTGTAATATACAATATATTGGTTGAATACTAAAAACATCAATAACGGTGGTAAATCTTATAGTTATATTATTCAATGATTATTCCAAAAGTTTAAAGCCTAACATGATTAGTTTAACGCAAAATTCTCAATTTGGAATTGTTATATGAAAACTAACATTTTATTACTGCTTTTAATAACTCTTTACAATTAATATTTTGTTTTGTGAGAAATTAATAAAATACCATTAATTATTCTTATAAAACAAAAACAACTTCAGCACCTAAATCCCTATTGATATCATTTCAGAAAACTTTTGGTTATTAAAATTGTTCCAAAAAATGTTCGACTATGTATTTCTGAAATAGGTAGTATGAATGAAGCCTACATGAAGTTTCTTCTTAGAGCGTCAATTGTATAAAAATATATTAAAATTTCTAATAGTGTAGCACGAAAGATCAATCTTCCTTCAAGCGTGTGAGACTCCAATATTCCTCCAAAGTGATGGAAAATTTACAAATAATTTGGAGTTCCTCGATTAAGCAAGTCGAAAAAACCTGAAGGAAGATTGAGCATTCATGACATGTCATGTTTCAAATTAAACTGATCAGCTGACAAAAAAAAGATTTGTAAAAGAAATGGATATAACAATTTGTGATTTCTTTAATTTATACTACTTAACAAATAATATTTTTTGCTATTTAATTTTATAAATCCTGCATGAATTTCATATTTTCTGTAAACATTAAAATTTATTATTCAATTTTCAGTGAAATCCAATACCTCCAAAATGTATGTTTTAAATTGTTTATCGAATAGGTATTGTGTAGATAATTTATCACGATCTGAATAATTTCAATTAATTTAGGATACTGTTATGTAGATGTCTGAAACATTCAGTAAAATATCAGAAATGGATTTGCAGTTGAAAAATGGGCTTATATTTTACAATAATTGTGGCTCCTGATGACACATTAGTGGCATGTTTCAAATTATCATGCTTATTATTAATTTTTTTCTTCTATGTTTGGACCTCTATAATATGCACTTTAAATTTTAAAAAAATATTTTTGTTGTGCGTTTTATTTAGCTTTTAATGCGTCGGCTTGATGATAAGGTGGTTTGTGGACAATGCGTCTTTTTAATTTTACAGTAGGTACCTATATAAAAGACATATTGTATATTTTGATATATATTAGGATAGAAAAAAAGCGGATCTTTATAATGATATACAGGGTGTCCCATAAGTCACTACCACATAGGAATTGGTATTTTTACCTAGTTATGCACTACTCTCAATTTTGTATCCATGATAGTCGTAGGCGATTGTGACGCATACC